>JAKXYG010001175.1:132500-149965 GCA_025895645.1 Cardicola forsteri | reverse complement strand
AAAATGAGGAGGGTTGGTTTTCTGGTGTCTGTAAAAGAATAATATTGCTCTAAGCAAAACGTCAAGAGCACATTCTACTTTATTAAACATTTGAAGAGGATGTCCAATGCTGAATCGTCGGTACCGAAAATATAAAGTACAATTTTGGTGCTTCTCCTCGTTCCTTTCAGGGCCAAACAAAATCCGAATAAGTGTAAATAAATAATAACGCACTAATAAATATTGTTAGTTATTGTATTTGGATGAATGTTTGATTTTTTAAAGGCACAATATCATAGCCCTTGCGTTATACATACGTGTTTGTTGGTTTTTACGCTACATCATCAGTAATTTACTCGATTTGGGATGGGGGGGGTACTAGCTAGATTGATTTATTTCTGATCTCCTCTAGCATTCATAAATTGATAATAATAATAAGAAAAACAAGAATAAGAATAGTAATAATAGTATTTTTGATAAATTACACACATTCAGTTTCTGTAGATAGCAGGAAAACGTGACGAAAAAGAAAAGTGATCTTTATCAACTCTACACATCTGCTCGTACAATATTCCTGTTCAACAGTGTCATCTCTGTTGCACAGTTGAGTTCAACTCCTATTCGTAATTATCGTCAACTTCGTGGTCTGGAGGTACAGCGCTCGACTTGTATATGGGTGGGCATCGGGGGTTCGCGTCAATGTCTGCTGGTTGAAAGGCATGTTTACCGTAATAATAAAAATAAATAAAAATCGAATTAGAACACAACAAAGTTAGAATGCGAGGTCATTAGCAACTTTCATGTAATAAAAATTACGCAATTTGTACAGAATCAACACAGGTTTTGGCAAAAATATAGTTTGATGAAATAATGGTATCGACCTGCATTTGTCATACACACACACACACGGTAACCGATGTTCCGATCTAAAGTACACATATTCCAAACTTTGAGCATGCACGTATAAACGGTGCCTATTCATTTACTTACTTTCGTATATCAATCAGCGCCATGCCAACTGCTGTTCAATTAATCAAACCGGCTTGATTAAAAACTTGATTTACTTACATGGAATGTACTTTCGTATATATATGTATACCATATCTAACCTTTGGGCTAAGGGAGATAATCGTGACAAAAATTCAGGCGACGTCACCAGGATGCCGTCTACCAGCCAAGAAACTTTGTTATTCTTTTACAATTGTTACGATTATTAAGCCATCAAAATCGATCATTCTATATGTTATATAAATAGAGAAAATAATGAAGAGGTGATCACGGAATCACCAACCAAAATGAATGAATGAATGAATAGAAATATTATAGGTTTAAAACCACGATTTTTCCTTTTATGGATTTTCAATCCTTTTTAATATATTTTTATTAACAAAACGTACTATTTACAGTGAATTTGCATTGCTTTCTACTTATATTTGCATAACCGCATTTCATAAATAGCTGACATTTTAACAAAAATATAAAAGCCAATTTTATTTATATACTTTAAATTTTAAAAAAGCAATTATTAGTTCCTACTTTTTGTAAAAAAACATTCGTTGTTTGTATTTGTGGTTGGTCTACGACAAACAGACAACTTTAAAAAAAAACATTCTGACAGGTGTAATGCTACGGAACGAGAAATGAAGAAAATGAATATTGAAGAAAAACAAATTGAATTTAACAGTAGGTTGCAAGCACAACATTCTTGTTGCACGTTGAAACGTGAATTTGAATGTAGTCGAATGGCAGCTCTATTTTGATTGGACGACGCAATGAAGGTTATATAAAAATCAATATTCATTTATGATTAAGCAGTCGAAATGATGATTTGACATCACTAGTATGGAAAAAATTTAAATTAACGAAATAATCCATCGATTGAATGTCAAAGCTGGATGGGGATCAGTTTGAGAAGAAGGAATTATTCAATTGCCAGACCAATAGTGACGTAGCACCATTTGAGGTCACTGGGCCATTAGTATTGATCAGAAGCACTGGAAATAATAGATTCACAAGGTCAGTTTTAACCACTTATAACTAAATGATTAAGGCATTAGCCTAACACCAGATAAGGTGTTGGTTCAAGTGATGTAAAACTTGAATGATATACATTGCTAACAAGGATGAAACAGCTGTACAGTACTCCTAGCTGACTGAAACCACGTTGATTTATTATTCAAATAAATCTGATAATTAAATGGTGGGGATCGAACCTATACTTATCTGGATTCCAGTTGGGCAGAGTACATCTTGTGTTTGTGACAAACAATTGTGAATTAGTTTTGACTACATGTGTGTGTGAAAGAGAGAGAGGGAGAAGTAGGGAGACGGTTCTAAGTCTTGTTGAAGAAGGAGGATGGTTTAAGCGCAACGTTATCACCCTGGATTTTGTGAAACCAAGACTATTAAAGAAACAACAAGAAGATACCATTCCGGTGACGGTGTTTGGCAAAATATAAATACAATTTTAATTTTTAATCCTATGGAATACTCTTGTTACCCCATGCTTTCCAGAGCGAAAGAATATTAAATTATATATATAAAGTGTGCGCACATTCCATGTCCCAACACTGGTTAAGGTTTTGGCACTAAAAATTTTGTAAATCGAAGATTGAGCTTTTTTCGGTTTTCACTCCACCCTGTCATCTATGTAACTCTGTCATCCAGATACGTGCGATTACTTCTCTGCCGTTGTTTGCCGGAATGGTGTCCTCTCGATTGTTTCCGTAGTAATATAGTTTTTTTACAGACGCCAGGTTGCTAAAACTTGCATTCAAACCCTCGTCTTTTATCCAGGCTTGGGACTGGATAGATTGAATCATTTCTGGTTCGAACTATGCGCTACTATATATATATATATATATATATATATATATATATATATATATATATATATATTATTGTAAATCATTATTGATTTGTAAAATTGGTTACGTCAAGAGAAATTGCAAATGTCACACAAAAAAAATCCAGGTTTCCATAAGGAAAAAATTTAAAATTGACAATATTTAATGCAGATTGTAAAAGTTTATTCGTGTCACAAATTGATAGTAGCGTTTAACTGGGCTTCCGCTTTGATGAGTGGGTAAAAGCATACACCCAGGTATATCATAAGGTATCATAAGGTATATGGTATACCATATCTATACCATATTATTATATAAAACCCTTTTGCTTTAAAAATAAGCATGGGGCAATAAGACAACAATTACAGCAAAACAACAATAACAAAGTCTCGTTGGCATTGAAGATTCTACAAATCAAAAGATGAGCTTCCTTTCGGCTTTCACTCAACCCTGTTATCTGTGTAACTTTGTCATCTAGATACGTACAATCACTTCTTTACCGTTGGCTGCTGGAATGGCGTCTTCTTGTATTGTTTCCGTAATAATATAAATTTTTTACAAAGGCCAGGTTGCTAACCTTGAGCGCTCAATCCATCCTCCTTTATCCAGACTTGAGACTGGCTAAATTGAATCATTTCTGATCCAAACTGGGCGGGGTGGCGTCCTTTTATTTTAATATGTAGGTAGCCCTGTTAATTTATTTGCTCTCTGTTATTATAATTTATGTAGAATGTTAATGGTCTTGAGGATTTGAGTAATGCTTATAAAGTTTCAATTTCCTGACTGTTCCACCTTTATGCGGTGTATCCTGGACTAGTTACCAACAAGCTAATAGCAGCAGGGACCGAATGCACAGCGCTATAACTAAACTTTCACTAGACTGCCATCTAGTGAATGGATGCTAGCATACACCCAAAATGCCTAAAAGGTATCCGGTTAAACTCGTGGATTTGTCAACGAGCGTCAACCCCAAAGAACATCGTCTAGTCGACTGGTGTCGTAGCAAGGAAGCGGTTTTCTATCTAAAAAACTTTATTTATTCCTCCATGTTTAATTCACATCTGTCAACCTATTCGAAAAGCAATTCCAACTTAGAATTGCTGCCAACTTATTGGATTAGATCATTATACAACGTTAAAATACCACTTAGATACTGGTCTACAGTAAAAACGCAAACAAATTATGCTTTCTACAATTTAAATATGAAAAAGAAGGATATTCAATTAAAGTTTTTGTACATTTTACACGGTCTTTTTTATCACATCATGTCTGTTAAATTAACTAGACACACGCATCCATCTATTGAAACAACTGCTGGGCACTTTCACTTCTGATTGCCCAATGTTCTTTTATTTCAAAAAGTGTTTCTTCCTCCCAAATATGTGAACATCAATCATGTATACATACATGAATGTATTTAATTTCCCCTAGTTGTAAATTAGTATAACAAATGCCGGACCAGACATATGGAACGTGTTTGTTTTTTTTCAAACAGCAATTAATTAATTAATTGATAAATATTTAGGAAAAAGAAATAACAATTTTGATATTTTAAATTTAACAAATGGGAAACAACAACAGCAAAAGTAAAATTTGATCGTTGGAACGAAAACTGATCAACATTTCCCTTAAACAATAAACCAACTCAGCCTAGAGTAAACAAAATTTGATACATCAATCGAGGTAGGATGGAACATCTATGTGTGCCGGAATGGTCTAGCGGTACAGCGCTCGAATTTGAACCTCGGTGGGCATCGAGGGGTTCGAATCCCACCATCGGCCCATTAAATTCGGGCCTACGTTTGGCTTTCATAAAATGTCTACTGCTGAAAGAGATGTTTCTCGTTAACACATTCAAAGTAGCAAACATAAAATAAAATAAATAATTATATACATAAAATAACATGTAATTGGTGTCATCAAACACAACATAAGTTGGCGGTAGTGTTCTACCGCTTTATTAATTCCAAATTTGAATAATTTTTCGAATTCCTGTACGAAAAAATTATGGGATGGCTACAAAGGGACAAATAAAGTTTCTTGGTTGGAAGACTGCCTCCTTGCGATAACACCAGTGTTTACAGGAATTGACTAGGCGATCTTCTTTAGGGTTGACGCCAGTTGACGGATCCACAAGTTTAACCGGCTATTTATGGCAAAAAGTAACCTTAAAATGGCATGTTAATCCATTAACTGGCGTTAAGACCCCTTGAAAAATATTGCCTCGTCAATTTCGATGTACACTGACATCGTCGCAAGGAAGCCCGGGTTGAATTTGTATCCGATATCTTCTTCGTATGGGAATTCCAGATGCAAGATCAGTAGTTTGAATTATTTTGCAAATCGATGATGAAAGCATTAGCAATTATTATTATTAAAAATAATAAGATTATCACGATTATTGTTATTACGATTATTATTATTATTATCATTATTATTATTATTATTATTATTATTAATTATTATTATTATTATTATTATTATTATTATTATTATTATTATTATTATTATTATTATTATTATTATTATTATTATTATTATTATTATTATTATTATTATTATTATTATTATTATTATTATTATTATTATTATTATTATTATTATTATTATTATTATTATTATTATTATTATTATTATTATTATTATTATTATTATTATTATTATTATTATTATTATTGTTATAACTAAAAATAATGGTTAAAAACCTGATTTGTGTCTAACACCTTCTTCGTATGGGAATTCGAGATGCAAAGTTAGTAGTTTGAATTATTTTGAATGAACAGTGTCAAACGAATGATACGGTTAAGGCGAAAAAAATAAAAACATAACTCCGATGATGCAGAAATGCAAATGCAAATTGACATTTCAATAACATCAACACCAACATACCGTTCCACTTCACCCCGAGGCAAAACGCCATGAAACCAACGTTCCTTGTTGATATCTGCGGTTGACTTAAATTGGACAATACAAATAGATTGTTTTTTTTCAAATTTAAAATAATATAATAATAATAATAATAATAATAATAATAATAATAATAATAATAATAATAATAATAATAATAATAATAATAATAATAAACGTTTTGCACACATACACACATATACAATTTCACAGTAATAGGTCAAAGGCTAAGGATTCGACTTGGCACCGAATACGGTGTGGGTTCAAAGGTAGTGTAAAGGTTTTGAGAGGTGTGGATGGCTGAGAAAACGGTTGTACAGTTGCTCCTAATTGGCTCAAACCGAGTGCATTTAATCATTATTCAAGTGAATTTGACCATTCTAATGTATTACCTCTAAAATCTCTATAATAAAAATTATAATTATTAATCATATTACCATTATTATTATTATTACAATCAGTGTTATCATAATTATTATTGTTGTTTTGACAATAACAATTAATCACTACTGCATAAAAACTCAACAATATATAAAGAACCGTACCAGGCTTCAAAACAAACAGTCAAATCTATACACTGTTTGTATACTTACAACTATTAAGAAGATGTTAATGTGATGCTGTGTGTGTGAACTCATTGTTACAAAAATAATGACGCATTCAAAATGATAAACAGTTTGACCAACGGAGCATAAAGACAACATCTTCCTTTCTTCCCTCCTTCCTTCCTTCCTTCCTTCCTTTGTTTGCAATTACGTCTAATTAAAGCGATGCATTCACTCGTTGACTCAAATCAATTAGTTTATTTTGATGAACACCTCGTGTTGTACAAAATTGGGATTATAACAATTTGGGAAAAACAATTTAATTAAATCCGTGTTAATGGGAAATTAAATTGTCAATAGAAGGCTTACTCCATTTGGAATGCCCAGTTTAATTTTCAATATTTCCCGGGACGGTCTAACGGTACAGCGCTCTAATTTGGACCTCGGTGGGTATGGATTCCAATGCCACCATTGGCACTAAAATGCGGATCCACGTTCGGCTTTGCTAAAACGTCCACTACTGAAAGATGTTTCTTGTAAAACATTCAAAGTAGTAAACACAAAATAAATAAATAGATAAAATTGCTGTATTCAACCAAGACGCATTTTGCACATTGTTCATTCACCGACAATTCTACTGTTTGGTAAAAATAGAATCGGCAGTATTTGACCCCTTTCGTTTCAATGCATGTCACCAACTTGACACCAGCACATTCATTCCAAATAAGGAGGATGTACAGTGGTGTACAGTGCTCCTTTTTTGCCCAAATCAAGTGAATTTATTGTTCAGTAAATGTGACAATTCTAAAGCATCACACTCGATAATTACATGTAAATGTATTCGGTTTGAATTTTTCAATAAAACGTCAGTTGAATCCGCACTCTGGGTTCTGTTAGCAAAACTCAATGCCGTGCTCACCTGGTTTCTGAGTTTGGCAATCCATTTCTTTCTGTCGTTTGAGTAAACATGCGAAATAAGCCAAGGATACACATCTACTAATACTCCAACATGATCAAATGTACTTATTTCCTCCACAAACCATATTGTCCAGTGAATTGATGAGTAGCAATGTTGATGCCTTGTTGATTGGTGTTCACTAGGATGATGTCGAAAATGTGGAATTTGTAACTGTTGTGCATCATCTGAGTTGTTGAATGTAAGATGTGACAGATTAATGGAGTTTTATTAAATTGCATTCATGTGATTGACAGATGTCCATAATCTGGAATGATGACTACTCATTTCTCATCATCGAATAAAGATATTGTCTTGTTTTCGATCGATATAGAAGTTAAATTATCGTGTTTGTTTATTACTTAGTTATGCAATAATGCGAGGGACATTCACATATGCGTGTATCAAGTAAAGTGCATTACCTTTAAGTGGTTAAACACAAAGTGAGAGTTATGATTCGGTGTGGTGAAACAGATTCTAACGGTCCTCATCATTATCATCATTACCATTGGAAATCTACACCCCCACCGGTTATTATCGCCCAGAGTAGTCCAAATTCCAGATACATCTGCAAAAACACCAACTTTTCCACTTTGTACACTTGATGAACGGCACTTGGGGTGTGCTGACTTTATATGCTAATTGCATTCCGAGTTAAACCCCTCCAGTGATCTCTATTAGCTGCAAACGGTAAGCAGACGGACGCCCTATTAAGCAATTCATTTGGACTAGGGGGATTAGCATATATAAAAGGACTGAGTTCGCGTTACAATGTTCGTGCAAATGTTCCGTTGGCCGCCTGGCCTTCTTTTCCATTCGCGTAATAGATGGGCTTCCATTGCCATTCTCGCTGTTGTATAGAATTACGCAGGAAACCAACTGTTGGCGCCGATGGGTCTCTACAGCTTCGACTTTACCCAAATATCCTCCCATCTGCACAATTACTCCATGCACTAAGCCACACATTTAATTCTTTCTACCATACATAGTAACATTGCATTTTGTTAATTTTAGATAGATTGGTAATTGTATATTTCGTCTTTATTTTTTTTCCTTAAATATTTGACATTTTTAATGTCAATTCGGTGAATGTGTTTTACTGTTTCGCGAGAAGAAAAGGGTAGGCAGCGTTGTTTGATTGATAATCAATTTGTATCACATTGTAAACAAGTAAATGCAATGTACAACCCGATTGTTTGATGGCAACGAAGGCTTATCAAAATGTTTCCTTTTCGTCTTTTTCAACTGTGCCAATACAATCATGTTGACAAAAACACAACTGCACAATTGCGAACAGCATTTCAAATGGTAGAGTGTCATCATCGTGGATATATTTGAAACAGCACGATTGTGTATTTGTGTTGGAAATTGTTTGTTTGATAAATGACATGATTTATTGGATTGTCCTAGAATGGGCGCGTTAAATGGTGTGTGTGTATGTTTATTATTGTTGAAATTAGATGAATTTAGGGAGAAGTTTGAACGACATCAGCTCCAAAGCAGTCGGGCTGGTTGAGCGCATGGCGGCGTTTGGCGATATCTCGAATAGTATTATTATTATCACTATTATTATTAATATCAATAATAATAGTAATAATAATAATATTGTTATTAAATAGTAACAAATTATTCCTTTTTTATCATTGTCTAACCTTAACGTGTTTGACAAGTTACATAGTTTGATTTTTTAGAAAACGTTCGAAATTTAAGTGCCAAATTGGATAAATGGAATAAATGGTTTTAATTAATTGGCTGAAAGGAATTATTATTATCATTATTATCATTATGGTTAATTCTATTGATCAATATTATATTGAAAATTGTAAATATTGGAACTTTGTTCTAAAGACAACGAGATTGTTCCGTGTAATGATTGTACATTAAATTTTGGTCTTAAAGATTATGTATATTGACGAGTGAAATTCTATCCGCCTATATATACATATATAGTGTTTGTTACTTTGAATGGTTTAAGAGTAACATTTACCAGTGAAGTCAGTGGTGGGATTCAAATCCATGCCTATCGGGATCCAAGTAGAGCGCTTTACAGCTAGACCACCCCGGCACCATAATAATAATAATAATAACAATAGTATTAATCATAACAGTAATAATTATTATATAGATATAATAGCAATAATAATAATAATAATTATTAATTATTATTATTATGTATATATAGTAGTGTCAAATACATTATTGCTAATGCCGACGTGATCCAGCCGTACTGCGTTCGATTTGTAGCTGGGTGAGTATGGGTTCAAATCTTACCACCGGTACTAAATGCGGCCCACGTTCTACTTAGCTGAAACCGTTCTTGCTGGTCTTTCAGGCGGTAAACGTAGAATTTGATCAAGTAATTTTGTTCATCTAATTGTAATGATGTCATGGAGTGAATGAGAATCAGTTCTTCTCATGATCTCATCATTTGAAATGTGATCGCGCCAGTAATCTTTAAAATACTTCTAAGAACCAGCAACATTCACCATCTTATCAATCTTATCTGTTTGCTTCCACCTTTCACTCCCATATATTTCCATAAAAATGACTATTGATGCGTACAAACAAAGTTTTGTCTTTAAGCGAATGGAAGAAGATGACCATATTGATTTGAGTCTATGGAAGGCTGACATTGCTTTTCCAAGTCTGGCTTTAACATCAATTTCGGTTTGTCCGTCTTTACCAATGAAGCTTCCCAGATATGTAAAGGAATCAGCAGTATCTATATTTTGTCCACAAATTTTAATGGGCAAATCATTGTTTGACTTTATGTACAACACTTTTGTTTTTGAACAATTAATTCGTAAACCAAAACGAAAACTGATATTATTGAGACGTGTTGTCATATTTTGCATCATTTCTGGAGTTTTAATGAGTAGACCAAGATTATCTGCAAAATCTAAATCTGTTAATCTACCATGGTTCCATTTGATACCAAAGGACAAATTATTCATAGATCGAGTTATAATAAAATCAATTACCAGAAGAAACAAAAACGGTGACAAAATACATTCTTGACGTACTCCCGTGACAATTTCGAACATAACAGTATGACCACTTTTTGTTCGAACACAGCAACCTGAATTTTGGTATAGCGAGCGCATAAAATTCACATATTTCAACAGTATTTCGTAAAGCTTAACGATTTTCCACAAAGATTCTCGATGAACACTGTCAAAGGCTTTCATAAAATCAATAAAATTGATTGTAAGTGAGAGCTGAAATTCGTGACTTTGCTCAATAATGTTACGAAGGGTCAGTATTTGTTCCATGCAGCTTCTTTCTTTCCGAAAACCTGCTTGTTGTTTTGGAAAATGTTTATCTACCGCATTACTTAAACGATTTAAAATTACTTTGCAAAACACCTTACCAGAAAAAGATAATAATGTTATTCCGCGCCAATTATTGCACTCGTTTAGACTTCATTTTATGGAAAGAGTAAAAATTACTCCTTGCCGCCAATCATTTGAAACGTGTTTATTATGCCATATAATATTACGTAGATAAGAAAAGTTGAATGCTAATTCGTCACCTCCATGTTTGAGCATCTCTGCAGTTATCTCACCTTACTCTTTTTCAACCTTTAAATTGCATAAATCACTTCAATTACAGAAATGTCATCAATAAATATTTCCGGATTTTGAGTCACATTCATATCATTATTAAAATCTATAAGTGTATTTGGCATGAGTTGATTTAGTACTTCTTTAAAATGTTCTACTCATCTAGATGATTGCTCATCATCTGTTATAAGTTAGCGACCACTTTTCCTTTAATTGGAACATTGGTGTTCTTTCTAGCCCACGACAGTTGTTTTACAATTTTATACAGAGTCTTGTAATCATTTTTTGCTGCTGCCTTATCTGCTACTTTGCATCTGCCTTCTAACCAATCATTTTTATCTTTGCGGCACCTTTTTCTAATATTAAGTTCAACATACAAGTAGTCAATTTCTTAACTTCATCGTTTGACAAAATAAATTTAATCAGGAATCGCTGTTGTAACTATATCAAGGTCACATAAAAACAACTAATTTGAAAATTATATTATTTAAAATAATAATAATAATAATAAATTAACTTTTCACACTTAGTTAACTGTGTCACAGTTCAAATATTATGAGGTTATCAAAACGACAAATAAAAAACACTGCAGTTATTGAAGCATTGTTTTAAATGAATTTCACTTAATAGTAAATCAATAATTATAAAATACTATGTGAACTGCATTCGCTATACTTCTTATATAGAGTTGACGCCGGTTGACCTATCCACAAGCCTAACCACCTACATATGTTAAATAGTTACCTTGCGATACCTTTTCAACATCTTAGGTGTATGCTAGCATCCATTTACTGAACGATAATCCAGTGAACACCCAGTTATACCGCTGTACATTTGGTCTCGACTGTTATTAGTTTACATGCATTGGGGAATCTAGTCCAGGATGCACCACGTGGAGGACAAACAGTCAGGAATAGCACAATCATTGGAAACGGTGAGACTTCTACATAAGCATTAGTCAAAATCTCAGGAACATAAACATTCCCCTCATCGATAATGATGTTTCGACACTTGTTGTTGTTCTGGAAAGCATCGGGCAACACGAATATTCCATAGGATGCATATTTGGCTTTGAAGATGGTGCATATCAAAGATTAAAATTTTATTCAGATTATTCCGTCATTCCCATAGCAGTAAACACTGGCCTAGTCACAAGAAAACGGTCTTCTAGCCAAGAACCCTCATTAAACAAGTTCAATTTGCATCTGACAACCTCTTCGTATGGGAATTAGGGATTCTAATGATAAATTTTTGAATAACTTCTTGAATTAAATGGGGAATCCAATGAGACCCCAGTTATACAGCTGTCCACTCGGACAGAAGCTTAGGAGCACCTAGTCCAGGATGCACCACGTGGAGGACAAACAGTTAGAAATATTACCATTATTGGAAATTGAAACTATATCAGCATTATTCAAATGATCAGAATTATTAGCCCGAGTTCATTTCGCATTCGTATATGTAAACTTTGAACAACTGAAGATGTGACTGTCTCATTATCGTTTATCAATTTCTATAAACACGCGGGTATATCGAAGATTGCAAATTCTATTCAAATTTTGCTGCTTTCATTTATTTGCCCTGCGTTTTATATAAATGCCATCCTCTTGTGTGGTTTGTTTTAGCAATACAAAATCTAAGTTGCTGTCAAACACTCTTCCTACTTCGACAACTACATCGCGGTAGAGTTAAATAAGGAATAGTCGACTTGCAATTAACATTTATTCTATGAATTTCATTGTTCGTTGGCAGCTCTGTCAAAGTTCTTCTCTATTCTTCCATCTCCCGATTCACTGGAAGTTTATATAATTATTGATTAATTGACAATCAAGCAGTCTGGCGGTACAGCGCTCGAATTCGGACCTCGGTGGGCATGGGGGTTCGAATCCCACTACCGGTTCACTAAAATGCGGGCCTACGCGTTCGGCTTCGCTAAAAGGTTCACTGCTGAAAAATGTTTCTCGTGTAAAACATTCAAAGTGTGCCTTATAATGACTCATTCTATGCACAGCAATTTTGAATATATATATTTTTTAAATCACATGCATACTAGATTTATATTCATTAACATATGACATTCTATTTCATTTTGACCCCATTATTTGTACTACTACTTTTTTTATATTGATGATAAAAATGTATTTTATACTGAATGTATCTCTAGTGAGATTAAAGCTTAATAATAATAATAAAGTAGCAAACATAAAATAAAAAAATCTTTGAGATAATAAACTACTGGCTATTGGAAGACATACAGTAGGCAACGTATTTCATTCCAGTTAAATTTTTTTAAATATTTTTATTTGTAAAATAAATTGACGTATGTTTTCAAAATAACAATTTTTTTTTACACATTATAAAGATTTGATTGATGCGCTACATTTTTTAATGAATGTATAACCTTGATACATACGCTGGTAATGCGATGCCTAAACTTTAATTTTTTCTAGTTAAAATTTATTAAATATTAAAATATGTAATTTATTTACAAAATAATTATTAAAAAATATTTTTTTAATTTTATATTCCTTTTATTTTTAAAAAATAATAATTTTTAACATAAAATAACTGCTCATACATATATTTACAAATTTGCATTGTATTTTTAAATAATCAATAAATAATTTATTTTAAAAGTATTTTAATATAAAGAAATTTTAAAGCAAATTTTTTTCTGAAAAAATTATTAAATTATTTTCAATAATTTAAGCACAAGGTCAATTTTTATTTTCCGTTTTAAAATTTGTAATTTTGACAAAAAAGGCTTCTTATTTCCGCGCACTTAATATTTATGATTAAAACAACTCTAAGGTACTTATTAATAAGTGTTAGTTATATGTTCAAGATAAGTAACAAGTGCTACATATATTTCATTATCATAGTAGGTCAACATTGGATTCATTTATTTTAAAAGTATTTTAATATAAAGAATTTTAAAGCAAATTTTTTTCTGAAAAATTATTAAATTATTTTCAATAATTTAAGCACAAGGTCAATTTTTATTTTCCGTTTTAAAATTTGTAATTTTGACAAAAAGGCTTCTTATTTCCGCGCACTTAATATTTATGATTAAAACAACTCTAAGGTACTTATTAATAAGTGTTAGTTATATGTTCAAGATAAGTAACAAGTGCTACATATATTTCATTATCATAGTAGGTCAACATTGGATTCACTTATGTCACTATCTGTACTTACAGTTCTACTAATATTAAGGCAAGAACACAGACAAACTATTAACAACTACTTTCCCAATTCACGAATAGCATATTCAATTTGAAGAATTATTTCATGTAGCAAGTGATAGTGGCTACGTTTCATGGTAATTCACATTTTACATCTGAGTGCATTTTGCAATGGATGGGCGAAATTTATTGGTAGTGGTTGGTGACGCAGTTACTTTTTCATTATTTCTATATTTCTACAACATATTAACACTCGGGATGCTAATGATCCTGAGGATTTGAGTAATGCTTATAAAGTCTCAATTTCCAATGATGGTGATATTCCTGACTGTTAATCCTCCACGTGGTGCATCCTGGACTAGGTGCCCCTAGGCATCTAGACTAATAACAGCAGGGTCCGAGTGTACAGCGGTATAACTGGGCTTCCGCTACGGCGGGTGGGTGCGAACATACACCCAGGATACTTAAAAGGTATCTAAAGGTATACGTATACCATATGTAGCCCTTGGGCTAAGGGAGATAACCCTGACAAAAAATCAGGCGGCCTCGTCAATCTTTGCGAACAGTGGCGACGTCACAAGGATGCCGTCTACCAGCCAAGAAACTTTGTTATTCTTCCACGTTTGTCTACGCTTGTCAAGCCATCAAAATCGATCGTTCTACATGTCGTATAAATATGGGAAATAATGAAGAGGTGATCACGTTACCAACCAAATGATATTAAATACTCGACTTTGATAAATTTATGAACCGCCTAATATTTTGTCAGGATTATGTTTCTCAGCCGAACGACTGCATCTGGCATACGTATAATTTGATAGACTTTTTAAGTACTCTGAGTGTATGCATGCATCCCATTTACTCTGTCTAAATGAATAATTGTGCTATACTTGTGGTCAACTCCGCCTAGTTTGGATTAGAAATGATTCAATCTAGCCAGTCCCAAGTCTGGATAAAGGAGGAGGGTTTGAGCGCGCAAGGTTAGCAAGCTGGCCTAGTGTAAAAAATTTATACTGCTGCGGAAACAATCAAGAGGACGCCATTCTGGCAAACAATGGCAAAGAAGTGATTGCACGTATCTGGATGACAGAGTTACACAGATGACAGGGTTGAGTAAAAGCTGAAAGAAAGCTCAATCTTCGATTGTGCAGAATCTTTAATGCCAACGAGACTTTGTTATTGTTGTAATT
Source organism: Cardicola forsteri (assembly GCA_025895645.1). Classification (NCBI taxonomy): domain Eukaryota; kingdom Metazoa; phylum Platyhelminthes; class Trematoda; order Strigeidida; family Aporocotylidae; genus Cardicola; species Cardicola forsteri. Next base: position 134,795 of record JAKXYG010001175.1, on the reverse strand, counting down.
GTTGTCTTATTGCCCCATGGTTATTTTTAAAGCAAAAGGGTTTTGCATAATGTAATAATAATAATAATAATAATACCTACATATGATATACCATATACCTTATACCTTATGATATACTTGGGTGTATGCAATTCTACTAACAACCAGACAACCGTTTCCTAACTCACGAAGCAACCTATTCAATCAGAAGAACTATTGGGTAGATGATAGAACCAACCAAGGGGAAAAGAATTGAAAAAAATCGTATTGGTCAACCTCGGTGATTGAGTGTGAGTCACGTTAGTGCATTCTTCTGTCATAAGGGGATTGTTTGACCTTGAAAACGTATATAAGGTGAAAAAATCAATATTTAGCTAATACTATACGATTTGTATTGCATCATCGTGCAAATGTTGTTACACACATTGAGAAACTTTTCCATCCCCAACTGTCGAGTAATCACACACTCCCACAAAAGGTTATCTGACTCTTATTGGCTCCTTCTTTCGCAACTTTTTCCCATCTATCGAACGATGGATGATAAAACCAACCATGAAAAAAAATTTTTTTTTAAATTCTATTGGTTAGCCTTCGTGAGTAAGTGTGAGTCACGTTGGTGCATTCTTCTATCAAAAGGGGATTGTTTGACCTTAAAAATGTATATAAGGTAGAAAAATCTATATTTACATATTTACGATTTGTATTGCGTCATCCTGCAAATTTGGTCACACTTTTTGAAAATTATCCATCCCCAACTGCCGAGTAATCACACACTCACACAAAAGGTTATCTAACTCTTATTGGCTCCTTCTTTCGCAACTTTTTCCCATGAGTTGGTTTTATCATTTACCTATCGAACTAAGTTTGTTTCTAATTTCTCATTATATCACTATGCATCGATGGAGTTAAATGTAAAATACTTGAGTTATCAAAAATAAATCGAAATGTTCTTTGCTTCGATTCATTCTTTCAACACAAGCGTTTCCCAATTGATTGATTAATCATTTTTGAATAACCTCGCCATTGTTAAACGAAAAAAAAATCCACTTTATGAGCAATGAATGCCATTTCTATTGGGGCTATTTTAGTCAAAACATACATTTAAAAGCAAATAATATTTCCTATTTTGTCAAGCAAAAAAGAAATGACTCGAAATTTAAAGTTACATTTCATAGAGCCGATCAACTTGAAGTTAGCATCGTTGAGTCATTCCACAATTAACAAAAACAAAACAAAATGGCCGTACAACTGACACAAGTGACCTTGTCACTAGATATGTTTTTCTTCTTCTTGTCTTTCGGACCAAACACCATTGGTGGCAATGCTGTATCGCACGCTTGTCAGATTAGTCACGAATTGCTACTCCATTGTAGTGCTCACTCAATAGCCTTGTTGTTTATGTGTGTTCTTTTTCCTATACACACAAATTGAATTGTATCGTTTTCTAAGTGAGTAAGGAAAGACAAATATTTGACGTTTGATGTATCATGTTTGCATGTGTCTGTCTGTCTATCTCTGTGTGTGTGGGGGAGATTGGATTCTAATCCTTCGTCGCAGAAATTGACGACGTTGCCCGATGTTTCAATCAACGGTATGAGCATACTTACACGATGCCAGTTATACTCCCTATCTAGTCGGTTTCCAACACGAACCAAACGTATGCCGGCTAGTGAAAATGACGATGGGCAAACAAATTTCCCATTTTCAAGTTTTGCTCATCTTGATAGAAATGACCATTTCGGTTTTGTCACCAGCTAATCGTTCATTGGGGGGGGGGTGTTCGTCGGCGTTCTTATTTGGATGCACTTGATGAAAAAAGTGTTTCCAAATAATATTGATAGAAAACGTTGACTGTGAAATGAATTCATTTCGTATATTCTCTTCAGTCATTCATTCATTCATTCATTCATTTTGGTTGGTGACGTGGTCACCTCTTTATTATTTCCCATATTTATACGATATAGCAAACAATCGACCTCGATGGCTTGACAAGCGTAGACAAACGTGGAAGAAAAAGAAAGTTTCTTGGCTGGTAGACGGGTTATCTCCCTTAGCCCAAGGGCTACATATGGTATACGTATACCTTTAGATACCTTTTAAGTATCCTGGGTGTATGTTCGCACCCACCCGCCGTAGCGGAGCCCAGTTATACCGCTGTGCACTCGGACCCTGCTGTTATTAGTCTAGATGCCTAGGGGCACCTAGTCCAGGATGCACCACGTGGAGGATTAGCAGTCAGGAATATCACCATTATTGGAAATTGAGACTTTATAAGCATTACTCAAATCCTCAGGATCATTAGCATCCCTAATCCTC
>JAKXYG010001175.1:75000-127500 GCA_025895645.1 Cardicola forsteri | reverse complement strand
TTAACTCTGTATAAATTTGCCAATTTTTTTGGTAAAAATCCTTCATTTTAAATTCTTTAATAACACAATATTTATTTTCGGTAAGATGAAAAGCATTTTTTATCACTATTATCCATTTACAAACAATGCAATGAGCGGATGAGCGGAATCTCAAGGTTAAATGTAAATAATATATTATTCGATTTGTTTTAAAATTTTTATTAAAATTTTTTTAAATTATTTTTATTTATATAGATTAGAATAATTAAATATTTATTTTAATAATTATTATAACATCACAATTAGGGAAGATTTGGATATGGATTAGTTATTGTTTATTTTTACTAAAATTAAGCACAAAATAATAATAGGCTAATAATTATAAAAATTATGTAACTTGAACTTATTATCCACGTTAATATAGAAGTAGCTTTAAAAATATGCTATTTTGGTCAACTCAGTCTTTTAAAATAAATATATATAAAGGAACTATTAAGTACTTGACATTATTTTTAATTCCCAATATTTATTTTTACGAAAAAAACAATCGGACATAACAAATTAATTTAGATTTAATACTCTTATAATTTTTTGCGTTAATTTTTGAAATGGCTATATAATAATAACAATAATAATAATAATAATAATAATAATAATAATAGAATGTAGCTTTTTTAGATTTAAATGAATTAATTTTTACTATTAAGATAATGACAATACTAATAGCGAAAGTAGTAGTGGTAGTAGTAGTAAAATGTTAATCCTGTATTTGTTTTTCGTATTGAAGATATAAAAAAGTATTTTAAATAATAATAATAATAATTTTAAAGAACCGTTTTATTATATTTTAACAATCAAGCACTTTGATTGAAGGTTTGATTTACGAGAAAGATTTTCGGCAGTAAACATTATGACAAAGCCGAAAGTGAACCAGCATTTAGTGGGCCGGTGGTGGAAATTGAACGCATGTCTACCCAGGTTTGAGTCGAGCGCTGTAAAGCTATACTACCGCTGGACCACTCTACCGGACTGATAAAATTCTACATTTAAAACTAAATGAGCTGTTAAGTTTTGAGTTCTACCGTCCATACGTTTACTATATAACAATAATTTAAAGAATAATAATCAAATAAGTAATACAGGTAGAATATGCTAGAAGTAACTAAATTTAATTTATATTTTCAATATTATAGATTAATAAACAATTTTTCTTCTAGAAATCAATCGTGTTTAAACCAATACTTATCGAGTTCTGAAGATGCAAAAAACGTATGTACATTTATAAATACAAATTATTAGATTATTATTATTATTATTATTATTATTATTATTATTATTATCATTATCATTATTATAACTATAATTATTAACATTGGCATTATTATTATTATTATTACTATTATTATTATTTCAATTACTATTATAGTCATTATTATTAGTATTATTATTATTATTATTATTTTTATTATCATCATTATTATTATTATTATTATTATCGTCAGTGTTATTACTATTATTATTGTTACTATTATTATCATTACTATTATTATTATTATTATTATTACTATTATTATCATTATTATTATTATTAACATTTTTGTCAACATTATTATTATTATTATTATTATTATTATTATTACTATTATTTTTATTAATATTATCACTATTATTATTATTATTATTATTATTACAATTACAATGATTATTATTATTATTAGTATTAGAATTATTAATATTATTGTCAACATTATTATTATTATTATTATTATTATTATTATCATTACTATTATTATTATTATTATTATTACTATTATTATTATTATTATTATTATTAACATTTTTGTCAACATTATTATTATTATTATTATTATTATTACTATTATTTTTATTAATATTATCACTATTATTATTATTATTATTACTATTACAATTACAATGATTATTATTATTATTATTAGAATTATTAATATTATTGTCAACATTATTATTATTATTATTATTATTACTATTATTATTATTATTATGTTTTGCAATAAAATTATTTAGTAAATAAACATTTTAATGATAGACAAACCCTAAATTGTTCTACCACTAGACTACTCCGGTACAGTAGTATTGATTTGAGTTAAAAAATATTATTATCAAGTATTTATTATTATTATTACAAAACCCTTTTGCTTTAAAAAATAAGCATGGGGCAATAAAATAACAATTACAGAAAAAAATAACAACAAAGTCTTGTAAATTCAAAGAGAACATGAGACAACAAAAATGTTTCCATGTATTTGAACATTCTGCTAAACGCTTTGCTTGATCCCATGAAACATTCATTTCAATTAGATCTTCTCGAATAGTTCTTAGCCAAGTTGTCTGTGGTTTGCCAACCTTTTTTTTACCATTTATAATTGTCAATTCCAAAACTGTTTTTGCTGGTCTTTCGGGCGTAAACGTAGAATTTGACCAAGTAATTTTCTTCGTTTAATTACAATGATGTCTTGTAGCAAACAAGAGTCAGTTATTCTCATGATTTGAAATGTGATCGCGCCAGGTAATCTTTAAAATACTTCTAAAACACCGGCGATGAAATACATCCAAGTATAAAAAAAATATTTTCTATAATTGTTTATCACATTTATTGTGTACCAATTGTACCAATTATGTTCAATCCAGTTGGATTTAACTCCTCTAGTCTCCTAAGCCAAACAACGGACAACAACTAAATTCGCACTTACTGGGATTTTTTCTTTACACTAAATTTATTTCTGTCAACTTTTCAGTGTTGTGTATTTAAAATTATATATATATATACATATATATATATATATATATTATTACAAAACCCTTTTGCTTTAAAAAAAAGCATAGGGCAATAAAATTACAGCAAAAATTAACATTAGTCTTGTAATTCAAAGAGAACATGAGAAATCGAAGATTGAGCTTCTTTCGGCTTTCACTCAACCCTGTCATTTGTGTAACTCTGTCATCGAGATGCGTGCGATTACTTCTTTGCTGTTGTTTTCCGGAATGGCGTCCTCTTATTGTTTCCGTAGCAGTATAAATTTTTTACAAAGGCCAGGTTGCTAACCTTGCGCTCAAATCCTCCTCCTTTATCCAGGCTTGGGACTGGCTAGATTAAATCATTTCTGATCCAAACTAGGCGGAGTTATATATATATATAAATATATATTATTTTACAGTTATATCTTAAACGTTACTAGTTTTATGTTTTCAATATTGGTTTGGAATTGATTAATGTAACGACTTGGCAGAGTTGATAAAACGCTAAATTTACTACTGGGTAGGCATAGATTTAATTATTGCAACTATTGGTTCTAAATGCGGGCTTTGAACAAATGTTTACCAGCTAAAAATATAATCCATAACACGTTTAAGCACTGAAAATTAGATAAATAAATAATTGATTATACAGTAGAATTTAATTATTTCAAATTAAAAACGTTTTTTTTTAATAATTATTTTTAGATAAAACTTGAATGCTTGAAACAAATGTTGAAATTGGAACAAGAAAATTATGTTTTAAAACAAAAATATAAAGAATTGGAAAAAAAGGTAAATTGTTAATGAGTTTTCAAGGGTTTTTATTAGACTTGCCAGATTTACTTGAATAATAAATTCATCCCCAAAATGCAATTTTACAATATTATATATCGGATACAAACAAATAAATAAATTACTCTACCGTTAGACATGTGTAACATTCTATCACTAACATGAAACTTGGATTTTTATTTAAAACTGTACCCAAATATTTAGTAATTAAAAGGTTTTATTCTACAAAATTTTGGCATTAAATTAGGAAAAAGGATTGTTATAAAAGTGTTATAAGAATTGCAACATATTTATTATTTATAATAATATATCAAATTTTAATTTGAAATTAGACACGTTATTAAAGTTTTTTTCAGTTTGATTACAGCTATAAATTTTCAAGGGTTTTTATTAGATTTGTTAGATTTACTTGAATAATAAATTCACTTGGTTTTAATTAACCAGAATTACTGTACAGCTGTTTTATCCTTATTTGAAATAATAATAATAGTAATAATAGTGATAGTAATAATAATAACATTATTATTAATAATAATAATAAGATTAATAATAATAATAATAACAATAACAATAACAATAACAGTATTATTATTATTATTAATAATAATGATAATAGTAACATATATTAAAAAAGCCTATTTATTGTTATCGCTTTGAAAATTTTACGAGAAACACTTCTCAACAAGTAAATATTTAGACAATGGCGTTTTAAACCGGAGTTCGAATCGAATATTGTCTCGCTGGACTGCTCCTATAATTTATTGTCACAATTAGACTACAATTAGTGATAAATAATATAAACAAAGTATGTGGTCTAACAACTTGTTCAATTTAATAGATACTAATTATCACTATTTATTATATTTTTGTTTTAAGTAGTATTTGTTTTTTTCAAATGATTATCTTTTAGTTAAATGCAACGGTTTGTGTAAATGAACGTTTTAAACAAAATGGCAAATTGTTGGGTTTAAAAAAACATTGCAATCGTGACGCCGTTCTTATTAAAACTCATTCGAATTCTGTTGATCAATTACCACACATATTGGTTTGCGCAAATATATCGCAAAAAGTAAAAATATGTTTTTATGATTATACAAAAAAATAAGACTAAAAGTGACTATTTGTTACGTTTTTGACAATTTTTAATTATAGTTTTGAAGTTGAAATTTAGTTAAACCATTGAGTTTGCTTTATAATACCAAATAAAAATATAAGAAGACGTAAATTGTGAAATAAATTTATTTTGTCGTAATTTTGCCCGATTAGCTATGCGATGCATTGTCCGATTAATATATATGTCGCCCCAACTGCAAGTAAATTGATAAGTGCAATGTAAGGCGGAAAGTGTTGTTTTAGCTGCTTTAATGTTAGGCAAAGGGAGAACTTTAGTAGTGAACAGCATTCATAGTTGGATTGATAAAAAAATTCTTTTTATTTTTGTTTGTGCTAACTTACATGTTAACTGTACCATTTATATATATATATATATATATATATATATATAATGTTTGTAACTGACGGGAATATACGAAATGAATTCATCTCACAGTTTATGTTTTATTATTATTATTTAAAATTTATTTCTTAATTAGATGTTTTATGGGTTTACTTTTTTCCCACTTTAACCTTTAAAAATTATTTTGATCAATTAATTTAAAAAGTCTAATTAGTCGACATTACATTAAATTTTTTATTTATATTTAGTTTTTAGATGTTAATTGTTTAAAAAACTAACAAACGTTTTCAATTATAATAATTGGTTTTTGCTGTGACACACTTTTATTTTTTTAAATGGTATTTTTTTGTGCTATTTCATCTTCTAATAACAACAAGTGCATTCACGATATAATAAAAATAAACAATAAAATTTATATTGTCATAATAAAATTAAAAAATATATTTACATTGAGAACTGTATTACATACTGTATTACATACAAATACGGCAGTGCAACATGAAAAAAGAGTTTGTTGCTTTTCAATTATTAATCAACAATATTTACATTTTTAATTTTGATTTTAATTACTTAAAATAGTTTCTATCGAACATTTAATTGACAAAAGTAAAATAAATAAACCGAAATTAGGAAATTATTATTAAGTAAAATAATTATATATCGAAAGATAAAACTTAAAAATTAAAATTTGTACACAATTCTATTCAATATTATAATAATAATAGTACAATTGAGAATTATAAATGTCTATAATTAAAAAATGCTAACCATAAATTAATTAAATTGTGTTTTAAAAGATTTTTATAACAATTTAATATTTTGCAAAGGGTTAAAAAGCAAGGTAAATAAATTGATCACTGAAAGTAGATGAATTGCCAAAGTTTATGAATTTAAATTTCATTGTCAATAATAAATGTAAACCTTAGTTCGGTCAATTACAGTAAAATGATATTTATCACAAACATTTAATTAAAAATAATAATAAAAATTATAATAATAATAAAAGTAATATAATCATAATATAATAATAATAATATTCGTAATAATAATAATAGTAATATAATAATAAAAAAATTAATATTAATAATAAAGATAATACCATTAGTAATAATAATAATAGCATTAATAATATTAATATTAATAATAATAATAATAATAATAATAATAGTAATATAATAATAATAATAACATGTCGGGGTAGTCTAGCGGTACAGCGCTCGAATTTGGATTTCGGTGGGCATGGGTTCAAATCCCACCACCGCCACTAAAATGTGAGTCCACGTTCGAGTTCGCTAAAATGTTCACAGCTGAAAGATGTTTTTTTAAAACATTTAAAGTAGCAAACATAAAATAAAAATGAAATACTAGATAATAATAATAATTAATAATAATAATAATAATAACAGTGATCTAAAAATAATAATAATAATAACATTAATAATAACATTAATAATAATAATAGTGATATAATAATAATAATAGTAATATAATAATAACATTAATAATGATAACAATAATAATGACTTTAATAATAATAAAAATGATAATAGTAATAATAATAATAATAATAATGATAATAATAAATTAGGGTATTTTGCTTTTTTATTGTAAAACTTATACTAATGTTAATTTGTTTGCTGTAAACAAAGTTGCAATTAGCTTCTTTTCTTTAAATTGAAATAAAATAATTAACTTTTAAAACGTTGTTTGTGCAATTGACAATACTAGTATCAATTTTTGCGGTATATCATTAAATTTAAATTGCGCTTATTAGTAGGAAAAAAAGGAATATATTATTATTATTATTATTATTATTGTTTTTATCATGCATGAATTAGAACAGTAAAACATTAAACGTAGTTCGTGTTCACGTCATATATATATATATATATAGGTATAGCTTATTTATTATTATAAGATGATTATACTTGTTACACCAATGTAAAATAAACAATTTCTTAAATCTAAACAAATTAACATTTATGTGGATAATGTAAAAAGCGTATGACATTTGCATTAAATGCAATTTTACATATAAACAATTTTTATTATTCGTATAATTTCGTATGTATGTTGCACAAGTGTAATTCCCAAATAAATAAATCAAAACAAATGGCTTTCTGTTAACCTGTTTGGCTAATGCCTATTTTGGTGTACTTTTGTGGAAAACGTTTTTTATGATTGTTGAAGCACTATTTTTGCAACAGTAATTTCACTTTGATGTATTTTTTAATTTATTTTCGTTTTTTTTTCTATATTTATTTATTAGAAGTAGTTGAACTTGTGAAATTTGTTCCACAATAAAAGTTTGGTGTAAACAATAAAAAATGTTTAAAGCTTAACAGAAAAAAAAATTCAATTGAGATGCAACCAAAAAATTATTTTAGTTTATTTCATAAAATAAACAAATGTATAAGTTATTTTTGTTGCTCTTATTATTAATCATTTTATTTATTTTTTCTACTTTCACGATAAATCCATCTTTCAGCAGTGGACATTTTAGCAAAGCCGAACGTAAACCCGCATTTTAGTGGGTCAGTGTTGGAATTCGAACCCATTCTCATCCAGGTCCAAATTGAGCACTGTACCGCTATTATTATTATTATTATTACTTTTATAATTATAATTATTATTAATATTATTATTATTATTTTAATTTTTTATAATTACTATTATTATCATTATCATTATTATTATTATTATTATTATTATTATTATTATTACTATTATAATATCATTATTATTATTATTATTAATAATAATAATAATATTAGTTGTATTATTAATATTATTATTGTTGTTATTATTAATGATATCACGAATACAATTAGTGTTAGTACTATCATTAATAATAATAATGACAATGTAATTAGTAATAGTATTATTATTATTATCATCATTATTATTATTACTATTATTATTATTATTATTATTATTATTATTATTATTATTATTATTATTATTATTAGATTATATTACGTTTTCAAACTTTTAGAGCAGTTAAAATAGTGTTTTAATTAAATCAAAACCTAAGGTAAGTAATGAACGATATTACAAAAAATGACCTAGATATATTCAATTTAAATAATTGTATGATAATATGTAATTATAATATACATTAAAAAAAATTATTATAAACAAAAATTAATTTACACAACAACATTAAGTGCATAACCCTAATTAAATATTGATTTTTTTTTAAAGAAATAGTGTTCTGAAATGCGTGCAATTTTGTAAAAATAACATTTAAAAAAAGAAATCTTTATTAACTCTTTTTTTGTTAACATGCGTTTAGATTAAATTAAAAAATGAATCTTAATTATTGTATAATATATATATATGTGTTTGAACGTGCGTTTAACAAAACTTATAACTGAAGAAATTTTTAAAAAACTAATAGATAAGGTGCACGTTAGATAATTAAATAATTCTTTCTTTAATGTTTGTTCCAATATTTGCATAAACAAATATAAAATTATTCATAATAAGTTTTTAATATTTTATAAAAATGCTAAAATTTAAATTAAATTATAAATTTGACAATTAAAAAAATGTATTATAGATGTAGTAAAATTCAAACTTGTTTCTAAAAAGTATTGAAATTGAATTTGTTACAACAACAATGTCAACAGTGACAAATTTAAAAGTTTGTTCATTTATTAAATTTACAATAATTGTAAATATTATAAATAAGTATTAAATCAAACCCTTTTTTATTATAAAACGGGAACTGTTGAGTTTACTTTTTAATATACAAAAATTGACACAATATTATATATTTAATACATACTTTTGTTTTTAAGCATCGTTTTTAAAAATTCCTTTTATACAAAATTACATTTGTAAAATAGTTTTAAAGTTGGATTATATGCTTTATTATTCCTTTTTTTCTATAAAGAGTGTTTGTAGCTGACTGAAACAAAGTTTTAACACCAATGTTTACTTTAAATTAAATGTTGTTTTATTAAAAACATGTTTTGTCAACACCTTTGATTCTTATAATGGTAGTACCATTATAATTATTAAGTGTGCGTTTGCATAATAATTTTATTATTTTATATTATTACAAAACCCCTTTGCTTTAAAAATATGCATGGGTCAATAAGATAACAATTACAACAAAAAACAACAACAACAACAACAACAACAACAAAGTCTCGTTGGCATTGAAGATTCTGCACAATCGAAGATTGAGCTTCCTTTCGGCTTTCACTCAACCCTGTCATCTGTGTAACTCTGTCATCTAGATACGTGCAATCACTTTTTTGCCGTCGTTTGCTGGAATGACGTCTTCTTGTATTATTTCCGTAGCAGTATAAATTTTTTTACAGAGGCCAGGTTACTAACCTTGCGCACTCAAACCTTCCTCGTTTATCCAGGTTTGGAACTGGCTAGATTAAATTATTTTTAATCCAAACCAGGTGGAGTTGTTCCCAAGATTATTAATTTTAATTCGATAAAGTAACTAGGTCTCTAGACGCCTACTAAAATGTCTACTTATTGAAAAACATTTTACTGAAAATTAATGAATTATTAATCTTTATAAAAAAATGACTACATATAACTTTAGATTGTTGAAAACAAGGAATTCAGTAAACAATTATAATAGTAAAAATAATTATAATATAAATTATTTTAATATATACATATTATCTACATTTTGTCGAAATTTCTTAGAAATATTAGATGAACAAAACACTAGACTTAAAACTGGGAGAGCATAATTTTGCATGTCACTCTTTTAATGCGGTCAGCGATTAAATTTGTGAAATGAAACATTCAAGCACTAAAACATTCAATAAAATATTCTAAAGTTAGTAACCTGAGCTAGGTAAGAAAATCTTTATTGTTACATTAACAATAAAAAAGGCCATTCCGCCAAACAACGGCAGAGAAGTGATGGCACGACCCAGATGATCAAAAACCAAAAGAAAAGTCAATCCTCGGTTGGATGAGGAAAAGTATTTGGTCAGATTCTACATTTACCGCTCGAGAGACTGGCAAGAACGGTTTTTTTTACAGTGTTTATTAATTTGAATATTTTACGAGAAATTCATCTTTCAGCAGTGGACATTTTAGCGAAGCTGAACGTGGAACCATAATTTAGTGCCGGAGGTAGAATTTGAACCCCAATACTCACCGAGGTCCAAATCGAGCGCTGTACTGATAGGTCACCCCGGCACAAACTATCACGTCCAAAGAACGCGGTTTGAAAAAATGAGACTAGACTCATTGTTTTGTGCTGCCCCAAGGAAATCTTAAGTAAAAGGCGAAAAAGACACTAAATACAAATTATTTATGGGGCCAATCAAACATACATTTCGACACAATGTTTGAACACATAAAATTATCTGTGTTGTTGTTTTTTTTTTCAAATTATAGGACTTTATTGTTGTTTTTGGCTGTTATTATTATTTTGTTGTCCCATGCTTATTTCAAAACAAAAGGTTTTTGAAATAATAATTCTAAAAATTCCTTTTTTTTAGGACATTTTATTCAATTGTCAGCAATTGCATCAACGAGTTGCTTATTTAGAACAAGTAAATTCCCAACTGTGTCGGTTAATTCGCGACGGAGATTATTCAACAGTTCCAAATTTGCGATCTACTAAGTCACATGAAATTATTGTAAAAAACGGTTATTTCAACTGCACTTCAATAAAGGATTATCCATTGTCTACGTTAGACACTGTAAAATGTGATACGTCACGTTGGCAAAAACCACGTCATTTTGATTTTAATCACTTAAAAAACGATTTGACTTGTAGACTAATTAATGCATCGCCTTTGTGGACTTCCGTTTTAACGACGATTCCTTGGAAGTCGGCAATAATGTTTCCAACTAAACAGGTATAAATATATTTTTTTAATGACTACTTTTTTGTTTGTTATTCATTTGAATTTATGACCTAAATTTTTTGTCAGAATTGTTTGGCGAAAAATGTACTTTGGGGATAAGCGTAGAAAATATTAAACATTTGTATCTGACAGAGTACAATTGTAGTTATTACTAAACTATTGTCATGATAAATAATCACTGTTGCTGTAGTAAATGCTAATTGGGCTGATGAATACATTCCTAAATAGATCAACAATAGGTTAAATGATAGTAAACACACATACACTCCCTCTATATTACGTCATTTACTGTAAACTAAACCCCAAATCGATTTCAAAAATTGTTTTAAAGTGTTAATTACTTCTCAATCCTTGACTCTGTTTATATTCACACATTGAAACCTGCTCGGTATGCACAAAAACAGTTCGTCACTACATTAAACTTAGCTTGGTCGTAATGTTTGTGTTTGTGTATACTAATGATTTGTACTAACTTAAATATCAACTGTACCATATATATATATATATATATATATATATATATATATATATATATATAAATATATATATATATATACATATATATATATATATATATGTGTGTTTGTGATTGACGAGAATATACGAAATGAATACATTTCACAGTTTACGTCTTCTAAAATTATTTAGTATTATAAGGGGAACCCAATGCTTAAAGAAACCAACATTTTCTTTTTCAATTTGTGCAGAGAAATGTTTTTTATCTTATAACAAAAATTATTTTAGTTTACATTTTGATTATTTATTAATTAGATATATTATTTTACGTAAAATAAAAAAATATTGTATTGGATAGAATGCTAGTTCAACTACTATTAAAATATTAACTTACACTAATTTTGAATAAACAAGAAAACATTTAAAGATATATCTTGTTAATACAACTTTTAGTTGTATTTTAATTTTACTTTATAATTTTAAAACATTTCTTTTGTATTTTACAAGAATGATAAATCGCATTTGATGGAGCTGCATTCATTTTCAAGTGACAATTTATTAGAAATATATAAACACAACTTATCCAATGAAAACAACAAACGCAACACATTTTATCCGCCTCATCCCGCTTATACCTCAAAGTCATATCAACAGCAATCTGATTGGCTCTCGTTAGACACTTTATCAACCAATTGCAAATTGTTTTGTTTAATGCATATTGACTTATCAAATAGCTTAGAAAAATCAATACCGTGTTCGAAATTGTATGACTGTGTCTTAGAAAATAAAGAGGCAGATGGGAATAATGATGATGATGCTGGAAAACATAATTTGTTACATGGAAATAACGATGAACATGCAAATGACAAGTCACAATTGAATCAACAAAATGTCAACGATGATCATTGTTTATCAGATTTCAAAAATGTTTTGTACAGGTGTGTTAGAAATATTAATTGCAAAAGTGTTAGTTTTATTGGTTAACGATATATTTAAACGAAAACACTATTAACATTGTAATGCCAATAATTTTGCATATTTTGATTAAGGTCTCAACTTTCAACAATATTAATAATCTTACTTTCATATACCCCTATGTGATGCATTCCCGACTGTAACTAGTCTGAATTAGGAACCGAGTGTACACCAGTATAACTGGACCTTTACCTTGGTAGATGAATGCAACTATATATTCAGGATTTAAAAAAAATGTTGTAGGGTATGCTTTTAAAAAAGAAAACGTCAACAAAATATCAAAAAGTTTTATTTATCTTTTGTAAACAGTGACGCCATTAATTAGACATGTTGAGCATTCAGAAAATAGAGAGTTTTAAAGATAACCGTGCCATTAACCCATTTATCGATTGTGTACAGTTAACAGTTATATTCTTGTAAAAACATGCTACGTAATACAACAACTTACTAAAATACACTCCTGTCTATAAAAAAAGCCCGTTAAAAACCAATCAACTTAAAAATGTTTGACACAAACTAAATTATTGCTAAGCAGTGTACTTTGCCATTTACTTTAAAACATTGCTCACGATTTTACTTCCAACTTCGTATTAATTACAGAGATCCAAAACTTCGCTATTTGTTTTCTATGCGACAAGCGTCTAGTTTGACTCTTTCAACTCAAAATTTGAAAAGTTTGGACTTGGAAACGCAATTGGACGATCAAGATTCGTTTCGCAAATTTAAAAAGGCGCACAACAACTTTCGATTTAGTGTATTCAGCGATACCGAACTGCTGACAGGCAAATTTACCATTACTTCTCGCGACGACTCAGCAGCGATTGACAGTTTGGACAGTACAGACGATGAAATTGATGATGATGTTGATGATGATGATGAAGATACTTTTGTTCAATTGAACAAGGATGCAAAATGCAATGTGGAAATGCACAAATACGACTGTGTCAAGTCTGTTTGTGCTGATAATAATAATAATAATAATAATAACATTAATAATAATGACAATCTAATTGCACCAAAAAGTCGTCTCATTTATTTGGGAAATGATTTGGACAAAGCATATGTAAGAATTAATTGGATGATTATAATTAGATTGTATAAAATATTGTTTTATTTTTTTTTGGATATAAATGATTAAATGATGTTTGAAAGATAAAAAAATAATCCGTTTTTATCAAGCGCTATCTAGCTAAAAGAGTGTTAATGTTTCATTTAAATAAATTATGTATGCATGTATGTATTTATATCTATTCTGTGCTTATTGCTTGATTAATATTTCAAAAAAACCCTTTATAGACATTTAACAAAATTAAATAAACGACTACATTTAGCGCCAGCGGTAACACTCAAACCCAAATAATAATAGTAATAGTAATAATAGTAATGGTAATACTACTAATAATAATAATAATAGTAATTATATTATTAATAATAATAATAGTAATAATAATAACAATAATAGTAATAATAATAACAACAATTATAATAATAATAATAATAACAATAAAAGTAATAATAATCATAATAATAATAATAATAATAACTATTTTTTAATAAGTGGTATTAAACAAAAATTCTTTACATATTGGTGTTAATACAATAACTATTTATGATCAGTGAATAAGAGTATTTGTTGCTTGTTTGCAAAGTAAATTCAAAAATATATTTAAAAGTTCAAGTTATTGAATACAAATTAAATGCATTAATGCATCTGTTATTAAGCTTACCAATTTATAAATGATACAATATGCTATTTGTTTGATTAATTTGAGCAATTTTTTATTGCTGTTCAATTTCATAATAGGTATTATGTTGTGGTAAATGCATACGTAAACATCTGTTCATATAAATTTAATTATTTTTTTATAAATGGTTTGGATGACATTTTGGTTTGGGAATGAATGCACTGATAGTTGGTTCATCTTATTCAATATAATTTAGAGTGGCAACTAGAATGTGAGGTTTGAAACTGTACGAGCTTCAGTCTCTTCACCGGTTTTAAATGCGGGTCAACTTTTGGATTTGCTAGAACAGAGGGTTGTTGCTTAAAAGCAACAACAACAACAACAACAACAAAAACAATGGCTCTCTTTAGTTTCTAACCCATTCTCACCAGGTTCCCATTCTAGTGCTTTAAAATCTAAACCACTCGTGAACCGTAAACATGTATAATAATTACTAATCTAGTTTATTATTATTATTATTAT
Organism: Cardicola forsteri; assembly: GCA_025895645.1. Lineage (NCBI taxonomy): Eukaryota > Metazoa > Platyhelminthes > Trematoda > Strigeidida > Aporocotylidae > Cardicola > Cardicola forsteri. The sequence goes on along the minus strand of JAKXYG010001175.1, from coordinate 112,999 downwards.
TATTATTGTTATTATTATTATTACTATTATTGCTATTATTACTATTATTATTATTATTATTATTATTACTATTATTATTATTATTATTACTATTATTATTATTATTATTATTATTATTATTATTATTACTATTATTATTATTATTATTATTATTATTATTATTATTATTATTATTATTATTATTATTATTATTATTATTATTATTATTATTATTATTATTATTATTACTATTGCAAACCCCTTTGCCTTAAAATAAGCACGGGGCAACAAGATAACAGTAGGAAACAAAAGCACGAGGAATTTCCATATATTTGAATATTTTGTCAAAATGTTTGTTTTGTTTATTTTGACAAAATCTTCACAATTGGTTCTTAGCCAAGTTTTAATGTAGTCTACCCAACCTTTGTTTTGGCATTATCAGTTGTCTACTGCAAAGCCGTTCTTGTTGGTTTTTTGGATGACAATTGTAGGTATTGACCAAGTCATTTTCTTTGTTTAACCGAAGATCGTGCAAATCGACAATGGACCTTAATTTTGGTTTTTATTCAACCCTGTCATCTAGGTCGTGCTATTATTCCTTTGCCGTTGTTTGTCAACATTGCGTCTTTTTATTGTTTCTGCAGAAATATATAGATTTTTTACAACCACCAGATTGCTACTCTTGCACTTAAATCCTCCTCTTTAATCCGGGCTTAGGACTTCTTTTCTAGTTACTATACCCATGTGCTATAATATTATTATTGTTCATTTTTAATGTTGTTACATGTTTAAGTTTTTAGTAAGAGTAGAGTAATTCACTAAAAATATTTAATAGCAGTCTATATAGCACAATTTTTAATAACAAATCGTCTTTCCTCTTATTTACATACACTCCAAACCTCCAGTGTTCTAACGCAATATTACAACCGGCTTTAACGCAATTATATTGTTTCAAAATATACCTAGATTATTTTTATATTAATAATTTTTATTTATGTTAATTATACACCATCGGTTACAGTAGAAACAAATTTTTTATTAAAAAAATTTTGTTTTATTGTTTACATATCAAGTCTTTGCCAAAACCCGTACCTACTTCAATTGAAACGCACAGTTCAAATGAAGTCAAGTCGGTAAGTCGTAGTGCAGTTCCGCCTCCAGTAGTCATACAACGAAGACTGTTCAATCAAAATTGTCATCAAAAACAATCAAGTCAAGAATTAGTAAGCAATCAATTTCTTAAAAAAGAATGTCTTTTTATTATTAATTTGGTATGGCGGCAGAGCGCTCGATCTATCACCGACACTAATTGTGAGCCCACATTTACCTTCGCTAAAATTATCATTATTATTTTATGTTTCTTACTTTGAATGTTTTAAAAGAAACTCTTTCAGCAATGGACATTTTTAGCGAAGTTAAACTTGGGCCCGCATTTTAGTGCCGGTGGTGGGATTCGAACCCCGATGCCCACCGAGGTCCAAATTCGAGCGCTGTACCGCTAGACCACTCCGGCTTATTTAAATGCTAATTTAAATGTTTTAAGGGAAACATATTTCAGCAGTGGACAGTATAGCAAAACCGAACGTAGACCCGCACTTTGGTGCCGATAATAGGATTCGAACCTATGACCACTAAAGTCCAAATCGAACGCTGTACCGCTAAACCACTGCTGGAAGATGTGTCCTACGTAAAACATTCAAAGTAGTAAAAAAATTTAAAATTTAAAATTAATTAATAAAATTAATAGAATATTTACATTATTCAATGTTAGAAAACAAATTTTATTTAAATAAATACTTTTTATACATTCAATTATTTCAAATTTTAAATTCTTGTCAGAATATATTGTCAGAAGTTATTTAGTTATCAATTTTTTATTACTTACAAGTAGTATTAAAAGTATTTATTTTAAATACGGATTTATTAACGTACAAGCATAAATTGTATTGATTATTTTAATTTGTAATACTTTCAAATCATTATCCAAAATGTATTTTTTTCTAATAAATATAAACAATAGTTGTTTAAATTTAAATAAAAGCTACAAATAAATGCTGAAAAGTTGACAACCTTTGTTTTAGAGCATAGTGTTTCCCTTCTAATTCCAAATAAAAATTATTATTATATATATTATTAAAAATAAGCATGGGGCAATAAGACAACAATTACAAAAAAGCAACAACAACAAAGTCTCGTAATTCAAAGAGAACATGAGACAACAAAATGTTTCCATATATTTAAACATTCTGTGAAAACGTTTTGCTTGATCCCATAAAACATTCATTTCAATAAGATCTTCCCGAATAGCTCTTGGCCAAGTGTTCTGTGGTCTACCAATCTTTTTTTTACCATTTACAATTGTTATTCCAAAACCGTTCTTGCTGATCTTTCAAGAAGTAAACGTAGAATTTGACTAAGTAATTTTCTTCGTCTAATTGTAATGATGTCATGTAGTGAACGAGAGTCAGTTCTTCTCATGATCTCATCATTTAAAATGTAATCGTGCCAGGTAATCTTTAAAATACTTTTAAAACAACGGCGATAAAAAACATCAACGATTTTATCAATCTTGTCCGTTCGCTTCCACGTTTCACTCTCATATATTGCCGTAGGAATGATTATTGATGCGTGCAAATAAAATTTTGTCTTTAGACGAATGGAAGAGCATGACCATATTGATTTGAGTCTATTGAAGACTGACTTTAACATCCGTAAACTGTGAGATGAATTCATTTCGTATATTCTCTTTAGTTACAAACATATAAAAAATCAGTATATATATATATGATATAATATGGTGTAGTTAAATTAACATTAATAACTACACAGACATACACATACGCAATAATAATAAAAACAATCTTACTATTGGAATGGCAGACATACTAAACTCGTGACTACGGGCTTTAGTTCCGGATGAAAATCTTTACCTACGATTGTGCTAAGTATTCATTTTCTAAAATCAAAATTTAAAATTATAAAAAACATTGCATCTTGTTTTGCTATTGTATAGAAAATGTGTCAATTAGAAAATAAATTAAACAATCACGACATGGACGCATCCACTTCTGGCAATTGTCTACCTACAAACGATTGTGACAAAACAAAAACAAGTAGCAATCAGACACAATTGCAAAGTAAAGTTATTGTCAATCAAGTAGCCTGTGTCAAGAAATATTCCTATTTGCCACAAACCAAAATGGCCCCATTGTCAAAAGTGAAAGATGTTGGCAAAAGTACAACAACGAAAGAATTGCCCAACCGACAATTGCCAACACCGTTAGTGCAGTCGAAAACGACACCAAAAGGTCGAATCGCCAATAGTCATCAACATTCAACATCGTTTATGCAAAAGTTGTATCCAGCAAATGGCATAAAAAGCCTAATAAAAAGTCAGACATTGGGGAAAAAGACGAACAAACCAAGCGAAGCCAAACCGCATTCAAAGTTGTCGTTAAAGCACGACGTTTCTGTTCACCAATCGTCCAATTCTTTGCCATCGTCGCCTAATTTTTCGAGGACAACCACCAATTCGACAATGCAACGCAAATTTTCCAAATTGGTCAACTTTAAGACAACCCTCATTCCCTTGTATTCGACATTGAACGACCATGCAATTACAAAATCGCCAAATTGCTTTTCGCAACGTCGTCATCATCATCATCATGACGAGGCACCTTCGCACTTGGCAACGCATTTACATACCAAACCTGCATTAAATCGATTTTGTACTACACTCAACGTTGGCACAACTATGTATCATCCTGCCAACAGCGACATGACTACATCGCCACCCCCGCCTCCAATTCCTCCTCGGACAACTTCAAAGTTCAAAATTCAAATGTCGAAAAATTCGTTCGGTTCACCCCATTCAACGCCAGTTCGCACTTGTTCGATTCCGAGTAACAATTTAGTTGCTGTCAGGCGTTGTACCAACTCGACTCCAACGACGTGGCTCAAAGACGACTCGTCTTTGTTTGCCAACAACGCCCGACGTCATCTTTCTCCTACCGTTGACAATAAAAAAGTAATGCAATTGGCAGTTGGCAACAATGCCACTTCTCCTTGCCAGACGTATTCACCTACACAAGATCGACTCCATTATTATCCATCGCACCCAGTCAACAAACAATGTTGCTATGGTCCAAAAACGAATTTCTATTACAATTGCATTTCCCATACGAGTAGGTCGCCCCAACACCATTCGCCCCAGTTACACAGTCGGCAACAGTGCAGTTGTCAACATGACAACAGTCGTTCATGTCGTTGTGCATTCTACTTTTCTACAACCAATTATAGGAATGAACAATCGCCAAAAAATGTTATTAAATTTGTCAATAATTGCACCAACGCAACTAGAAATGTGCCAACGGTCAATTATATACACAAAATACCCACACTGATTCCCAAAAGGTCTTATTTAAATGATTCTATTGTTAAATAATAATAATAATTATTATTATCATTATTGTATTATTGTTGTACAAATTTATTACATGTATAGTTAGCAATTTTTATTTGTGTATAATGAATAATAATTTATTAACATTTAAATGGATAATTTATATGGTAATTGATGTATTTTTAAAATAAATATATGCAATTACTTTTAAAGTCACAAGTATGTAAACAAATTATGTATGTATATGATAAACCATTAATGACTGTGTAAATTGTTTTGTATATATTTCACATTGTAATAACAAAAAAGTATATTTTTAAATAAAATATTTATATTTAAATGCGTTTTAAAACATTCAAAAAGACAATTTTATTACTTTTATGTCTTGTCAGTAGACATAGTATGATCAAGTGAATAAATAGACAAAAGGTTGAATTAATGTATCATTCGAGAATCTTTGAAATTGTGTCTTATACGTAATGTTATCCATGTAATATATATATATATATATATATATATATATATATATATATATATATATATAATTAGTTGTATAAAAATAATTCTATTGAAACTTTAAAAATTAAAAACCACTTTTTGAAATTAAAATGGAATTTTACAAATTGTTTCTCACATGCCTTGAACTTATTTGTAGTATTTAGTTACAAAACTGTCTACTTCTTTACATTATATATATATATATATATGTGTATGCCGAGATGGTCTGGCGGTACAGTGCTCGACTTGGACCTCGGCGGGCATTGGGGTTCGAATCCCACCACCCAGGTTCAGCTTCTCCAAAATGTCCACTACTGAAAGATGTTTCTTGTAAAACATTCACAGTAGTATATATATATATATATATATATATATATATATATACAACAAATAATATTTATTTAATAGTAATTCAATTATAATTAAAGTGAATTTAATGCTTTTTTTAAAAAAAGATGATGTTAAATTATTAATACGAATTAGTCAATAATAATGAATATCAAAGTTAAAAGTCAAAAAGCGACAAATAAATAAATAAATAAAAAGGTTAGTGTTCAAGCTTGAAAAGAAAAAGTAAAACAATAGTAAGATTAAAAAAATTATTGCAGTTTTTTTAGAGTTACAAATGGCGAATTCACTATTAAACTAGGCAAACAATTTTAGGCTCAAATAGTCCAGAGTTAACTATGATAATACCTACAAAGAGAACTGGAGACTGTAGGTTTAAAGTGTTTGGTCTGTAAAAAGTAACAAAACTGGCAAACTAATACAAAATTAACTTAAAGTGCTTTTTCTTGCAAAAGAATAGATTTGAGTAATTAAGTTTGTAATTGTAGAATGTGCTGTAGTCTAACGATGCATCGTTCGACTTGAACCTGGATAGACATGAATTGTATTCTCACCACCGACACAAAAATGCGGACCCACAGTCGGCTGTGCTAAATTGTCTACCGTTGGAAGATGATTCCAGTAAAAACATTAATAAATAATTAAAATATTAATTAAACAAATAAGGTAAACAATTTGAAAACAATTTAATGTTAAATAGGAAAAAATCTTTAAAAAACTTATAAGTTTTGTATATCCATAATCAAATAATGTGCAGAAAAAAGAAGATATAAAAACATACCTTAATGGTAAGTATCTAACTTCTAAGACAAATAATAAGAACCAGTAAATAAAAAGTGTTTTATCCTTACTTTTCTAAACCAAAAGGAGGTCATAAAAGGCACCCTTTGAAGCTGGGTAAACCCAGGGCCTTCACTCAATTAAAAGAAGATTATTTCCCCCGTTGGGTTGTTTTAGCCTGGAACAGCCTTCCACTTCACATAGGCAATGTATTAAGTTTTCAGACATTTAAATCTGTCATTTCTAGATACATTTAAACTATCTCCGTCCCTAGAATTTGCCAGTTCTACTTTATACGTCTCTTTATTTTTATCATTACGTTTTATTTTACCCTTTTCCCCGATATATCCAATATTATTAAATTGAGGATCCTACTCAATTTGTTTACCAACCTGCATCTTGTAAATGCAAAGTTATGGCATTTAAAGCAATTTAAAAGAAACGCTTTCAGTATTGATTAATTAATTAATGTCATTTTAAAACGTTAAAGCATTTGAAAACTATATTTTGAAATTATAAATGTAAAATAGAAAATTTAATTTTGTGTGCGAGCACATTGTTCACAAATATTTTTAAAAATAACGGTTCTAATATTGATTATTAAGCGATACCATAGAAAATATAGATTAAATATTGGTCAACTAATTTTTAGTTTAAAAAAGTAACTTGTAAAAAAATCAGTTATACAAATTAATTGAGATGATGCAATACCACTATTAACTAGTTTAGAAAGCCTTATTGAATGTTTTAAAATATTTTAAATGTCTTTATAACAATTTGATTTAAAAAATAAACTGTTTGAAACAATAAATGACAAAAGATTGATTAAACAGAAGTGTTTTGACAGGAACCCACGTTAAAGGGTTATAATTTAAATGATGGTTTATAAAATGAATGATTTTAAATGTGTTATTAAAAGAAAACATAATGTCAATTAGTTTGTAGGTGTACAGATTTTTAAATAAAATGTCTCTAGAGGCTATAAATAAATTAAAAATATGTTAAAGGTTTAATTCATATAGTAGAGCATTATTTTTAAAACTTTTATATGTATACTATAAAATCCTGATGTAAATGTTAAAGAATTTAAAAGCTTAAGGACTGTATTATTACACATTTTTTAGCGCCAAATTTTGTATGCTTGTTTGCTCTCACGCTCATTTTGCAAAAATTGTTAAATTCCATTGTTTTTGTGTGTTTAATTGTCAATTGTTTTTTATTTATTATTATTTATTTATGTTTACTACTTAAAATGTTTTATGAGAAACATCTTTCAGCAGTGAACATTTAAGCAAAACCGAGCGTGGGCCTGCATTTTAGTGCCTGTGGTGAGATTCGAACACATGCCCACCCAGGTCCAAATCGAGTGTTGCATCGCTAGACCACCCCGGCACTGGGTTTATTTGTAATCGCTTGTAATAATTGTTGCCAATTAAAATTTAATATATTTTTATTGTTTTAATTATAATTGTGATTACAGTGATAAACCTCATTTTATTTTATAGTTCCGAATAGATAGCATGACAAATTCATCGTTGTGTAGAAGACGTGAATTCAGTAAGTCAGTAAAGTCTAGCGTGTTGTGTGCTTTGTGTAATCTTAGGTTTGATAAAAAATGTACAGAATTATTGGAGTTGGCCTATAACAACGTAGCTGGTAGCCTTGCCATTAATTTCAAACAAATTGTAACCCAATTAAAACGTGCCAACTTGATACCTTAGATTTTAAAATTCATAGAATGACCTGCAAACTGCAGCACTCCACTCCACTGGTTATTATCAACTGCTGTTCTCCAACAATATTATCGGATATAATTAGCTCGTGGCATACTATTCGCTGCCAATTTTGGAGATTCAGCTCTACAAAAAGTTTTCTTTCGCGAAAAAATATGCAATAAAAACTAGGCATTGTCACATTTTTTCAAAAATTTATATAGTTAAGTTAACCCCGCAAAGAAAAAATAAAAACTATTTTTGTATCTCCAATATACATAATTTTCCCATTACGACTCAAAATCAAGAAAAGGTTGTTGCCATTTATCCCCACTCCTTAATAATAAATTGTTTTTACACTAATGCTTTTAATTTGCTCAATATACTGAAGAAAATTAAAATTTTAATTGCACAGTTAACCTCCTACATTTTAGAAATTACAGAAATCTGGCATACGTGTGGTATTTTAAATTGCAAAAATACCATTTTTGGTTACATATAATTTAATGCAATTCTACTTTTTTATGTTAGAAAAAACATTAATGTTTTTAGAAAACAAGATAGTAACAAAAATTTTTACCTGATTGTCCAAATATCTAATAAACAAAATTTTCTACTTATTTTATTTACCTCTATCCCTCTACAAAGACTCAAACAATGCTCTCCTCAAAAAATTAGATCAAGTTTTTTCTTCTTTTAAATACTTCATTATCCTGGTAAATTTTAACACTTTATGGATAAACTGGAACTCTTTGCCTAGTCCCTCCAACTTTTTTGATACTTAACTCCTAAATTTTAGCATTAAATATGCTTCGATTTAGTACGTTAATTTTTCTACATGGTGCTTGTTATTTACCATCTTATATATATATATATATATATATATATATATATATATATATATATTTCTAAATGATTAAATTAAACACTTAAACACTCTTTTTTTTGAAAAGAGCGATCACTCTTTTTGTCCCTCAAATTCCATTTGCTATTATTTATCGACCTGATACCCAAGCCTAGAATTAAACCAGTTTATAATTTTCGTAAAACAGATTGTATTGGATTGCGCAATTTCCTTAGGGATGTAGAATAGAACTCTACGGCTAAAAACAACATTAATACTCAATATTTTTACTTCACTCTACTCACCGAAGGTATTAACAAATTTATTCTATTCAGCATCTGTTACCACACTATACCCAAACTACCGCGGTTTTTTACAACTAGAAAGCGGCTGAGCTCCTTTGCTACCATTATTCCTAATTAGACCTGCATAAAAACGTGTAGTGTTACTTAAGGCGTTTAAGAATAAACAACTTTATCAGTTATTATTAAAACCTAATGTTAACAAAAGTGTACTATTTAATTTTATTAAACCTAAGTGACCAAGTGGAATCTAACGGCCATGTCTGAAAAACAACAGTGGCTTATTTTTTTTTTCACCGAGGGGTGCTCAATTTTTAGTAAATAGTTTAAAACCGTTTTAACTAAGGATAACACCTTCACTTCTCTCAAGGAACTATTATTATTTTTAGGCACCTCTCTAATTTTTACTACCTTAGTTCAACATCAGCTTTACAAATTAAATTCAATTTTTTGTGGATTTGATTAGATTTATCTACAAGTTTTTAATTTATCGCTTCCATTTTCTTGAATATTTTTAACGTTTTTCTAGAAACTGGTACTTTACCTTAAGTCTGGAAACAAGCTTTCATAAGACTTATTTACAAATCTAGGAATAGATTCTCTCCAGACATTTATAAACTGACTAACATTTTGTCCGCTTTTCAAGAAAAAATAATTTAAAAAAAGCATTTGATTGACTTCATTGTTAAGAATAATTTGATAAACCCGGTACAACATGAGTTTATCCCTCAGACATCCTGCCTCACCATAGCCTAACCTCGTTTCTGGATCAGGGCCTCTTAATTAACGCAATTTATTTTAACTTTACAAACACTTTTGATGTCACGCATAAATTATTGTTGCTGTAGGCAAGAAACATTTAAAAAAATTATTATTTTATTAATTTTTATTTAAATTACAATTTTTTATATTATACAATTAAACAATTTTAACATTTGAACTTTGTTTTAACGCGCATCTCTTTTTGTATTTGAATTTACTACGTGTTATTGTAACTGTAATTTTAGCAATATTGTTATATTTTGTTTTCCTATTGGTAAACAGTATTGGTATATAAAATTGAACTTCTAATATATAATATATAATTTAGATCACACAAGAGCTTTTTTTAATTGAAATTAACTGGGGTGGTGATAATTATCCGTAACAAATTAAATCAAAGGAAATCAGGGCCGAGATCTTAGTGAGATCTTACAGTTATTACTAACCAAACTGAAATCTTTAGACAATTTAGACCCCCTACTTAACTGGATTAGTAAATTTTTGATAACTTGATACTGTAGCATTAAACTCTGGCGTAAATTGGTACTCCTATGTGAGATCAGCTCTATGATTCCTCAAGGATCAATATTAAGCTCCCTGTTATTTATACTTTTCATTAATAAGCTACCAACAGTAGTTTAACTCAACATTCTGCTGTATGCTGATGATGTGAAAATCTGGAGCATTAATCCCAAACTATTGGAACTTAACATCTAAAAACATTTTTTATTAGTCATTAGACTACGGGCTCTTTTTTAACTGATATAAATGCATCCATTTACTTATCCGAAAATCGAAGCATTAGATGTCCCATGTTCCACTTCCTGGATTTCTGGAAACCTTTCTAGTCTATACAGTTGTATTCAATTCCTTTCTCAAGTTTTCTGTAAGTAAGTCACATAACTTATTTTAAAATGTAACTCACAAATACTTGATAAAGTTTAGAAACATTTCACAAAACTTCCATGGTAGCTATACATATTCCCAACAACTATTGACTAACAAGTCCTAAAATTTTCCTTTTGTGCAATAGGATATTCCATTTCTTTTTACCTTTTTAAACTGCGTAAACCTAGAACCTATGCTTTACTAAGGCTATATTATTTCCCCATCGTTAATATGGGGAAATTAAGTCCTTTATTTTTTCTAATTTATTAAAAGAGCAAATTCTGATTTTCAGCGTACGTAGTGAGAAAAATAACAATATTTTGTTTTTATTCTTGTAGTATCATTAAAAAATTTATTTCAAAATTTAACGTATAAGTACTTTATTAATGCATATTTTGTGTTTATTTAAAAAACGAAATTTTATCAGCGTTTCAAGGTGAGCACAGCATTATTTCAAAAATTGTACTTTTTGTTTTTGAAAATCATTAAAGTTTTTGCATTAGAATACAAAATTTGTTTTACTATTACAAACACAAATGCAGTAATTATTAATTACCAATTTTAATATTTTATTTTTTAGTAAGTATTCGGTTGATTGTATTAATTAAGGCATTAGACTCGAAACTATGTAGGTTCAAATTTAACTACCAACACAAAATGTGGGTTATTGTTTAGTTCTAAAAATTATTAAATTGTTAAAAAAACAATAAAATAAGATTAAAAGAGTATTTTTGTAGTTTCTGTTTTTAGTAATTATATATATATATATATATATATAAGTAAAAAAATTATGTTAAAAATTGTTTTTAAATTATGTTTATAAAATATAAAAAATTATTAATTTTTTTATGTTAATTTATATTTTTATTAAAAATATTTTTAAATGATTATTTGCTCGGTTAAGCGCACACTTTGATATCTGCTCGTGTTTGTAATTGTTCTCCTGCCAAAATGTCTGGTCGTTCTCCTGTTTTAGAATTAACTCCTGAGGATCTACGCCTGATGTTGGCGGCTCAGGTGTTTATTGGCGAGACATCTTTGAATTATCAAATGTCTAATTACGTTCATGGACGTAATGCATATCATTTCCATATCATTCGATTGGACAAAACATGGGAAAAAATTTTGCTTGCGGCGCGTGCGATTGCAGCCGTTGATAATCCTGCGGAAGTCTGTGTCATTGGTGCGAGACCGTTTACTCAGCGAGCAGTTTTGAAATTTGCTCATTACACTCGTACAACTGCAGTTGCTGGACGATTCACCCCTGGTGCATTCACAAATCAGAGACAGGTTTGTTTATCAATTTATGTATACCTGTAGTCTTGTTTCCGCGAACCTAAATTGCTTGTAGTAAGCGATCCTAGAAGTGATCAGCAAGCCGTAATGGAAGCAAGTGCTGTCAATATTCCTGTTATAGCTTTTTGCACTACTGATTCACCTTTGTCTCGTTTGGATATTGTCATTCCAGCTGGCAATAGGGTATTGTTCAATTTAGTTTTTAATTATTTTAGTCTGCTGACTCAATTGCTGTTTGTTGGTGGCTTCTTGCTCGTGAAGTTAGACGTATTCGTGGTGAAGATGTTCGATCACAGCCTTGGAGTGTGTGGCCAGATCTGTTTCTTTATCGGGAAAACATTTCACAAGAAGATGCCCAAGAAAATGAAGAAGTTCGTCTAGACAATGTTTTGACTGGTACGTTTCAAATGCAATTTTCAATTATTATTGTGATGAACATTTTGTTTGGATGCTAATCGTTTTAATTTAAGCAATTAACATTTAGGAGTCGAACTTAGATTTATACTATGCTAATTTACTTGACCTTTAAAGTGGTTATATTCAATTCTGAATCTTTTATTAATTAAAGTAGTGTTAGGTTAATTTGTTTCTTTGTTCATTTGTTACATTTTCTCTTAGATGGTTTGCTGGTAGTATTTCATTGTTTAAGATGCACTTGCAATTAGCATTTGACTTTTCATCTTACTTTCCTAAAAACTAGTTAATTTTATTTAAAAATATTTTTGCAGGTCCTGAATATGATACGAATGAAAACTGGGGCAACAATCCTGCTTTGCCCGTTGATACTATGGGTGATATCGGAATCTCCGCCACAGGTTTTGGCCCCACCGGAGGGTGGAATGAATTAGATGCTGGTCCAGCGGAGGGTTGGTCTGCCTAAAGTGAAATATAGCTGTTGGAAGTACATTTCTTTTTTTACTTTGGACTTGGAAATTTAATTGTTAGTACATTAGTAATCATGGTTTATATGTATTTAATATCCTAATAGTTATGATGAATAGAATAATACTTAATTTACAATTATAGTGATATTCGTGATTCCATATTCTGGGTTTAGACTAATACGGATCAGGGACCGAGTATTCAGTAAAATTGCTTTCGCTTCGGTGGATTGATGTAGAAATTCATTTGAGATACTCAAAAAGACATACTGTACGTACTATATGTGGTTATTGGACTTAAGAAAATATAAGTATTTGTGAATGCTACCGCTGTTCTATGGATACTAGTGATCCTAAGGATTTGAGTAATGCTTATAAAGTTTCTATTTCCAATAATGGTGTCGAGGATTGTATTAAATCATGTGATATCCAATATAAAGGAATTTGCGTATTTGGGCTCTGATTACTTCTGACGGAGATTCATCTAACTAAGTAAATCGTCGAATTTATTTGGCTGCTAATGCGTTTGGAAAGTTTGTTGATCCACTATGGGGATGTAAAACCATCAACCCAAACACGGAGATGAATATTTTCTCTTCATTGGTTCGCACAGTACTTCTGTACGCAGCTGAAACATGGACGGTTATGGGGTCAGAGATCAAGTAGCTTGATAAATTTGAGGCAAGATGTCTCAGATACATATGGCACACCACACATTTTACATCATCCGTATCAAGGGACTGGGCGAAAAAGATCAGTAACCGCCAAATTCGAAATGACCTCCAATTTCACAATCTTTCATCATTGGTATCGCGACAGCAAAGATTACGCTGGTTTGGACACGTTCTTTATAGAAATCCTAATGCAATCTCACGTATCGTAACCCTCGCTTGTCCAAATACCGACTGGAAAAAGAGGAAAGGAGGTCAAAAACGTACTTGGATGGATGCTGTTCGGGACGATCTTTACACAATTTTGGCCGGCACTTTATCTTGGAAACAATGGCTAAGTCGATGGACTGACATATACTTACACGCCTCCGAAAATCGTGAACAATGGAAGGGGATTGTTAGAGATGCTGTGCGAATTTGGAATTAATGAAGATGTGGCTTGCCACTAACTTTTGTAGTAGTACAACAACAACAAAGTTAGTGGCAAACCACATCTTCATTAATTCCAGATTCGCATAGCATCTCTAACAATCCCTTCCATTGTTCACGATTTTCGGAGGCGTGTAAGTATATGTCAGTCCATCGACTTAGCCATTGTTTCCAAGATAAAGTACCGGCCAAAATTGTGTAAAGATCGTCCCGAACAGCATCCATCCAAGTACGTTTTTGACCTCCTTTCCTTTTTCCAGTCGGTATTTGGACAAGCGAGGGTTACGATACGTGAGATTGCATTAGGATTTCTATAAAGAACGTGTCCAAACCAGCGCAATCTTTGTTGTCGCGATACCAATGATGAAAGATTGTGAAATTGGAGGTCATTTCGAATTTGGCGGTTACTGATCTTTTCGTCCAGTCCCTTGATACGGATGATGCAAAATGTGTGGTGTGCCATATGTATCTGAGACATCTTGCCTCAAATTTATCAAGCTGCTTGATCTCTGACCCCATAATCGTCCATGTTTCAGCTGCGTACAGAAGTACTGTGCGAATCAATGAAGAGAAAATATTCATCTCCGTGTTTGGGTTGATGGTTTTACATCTCCATAGTGGATCAACAAACTTTCCAAACGCAGTAGCAGCCAAATAAATTCGACGATTTACTTAGTTAATGAACCTCCGTCAGAAGTAATCAGAGCCCAAATACGCAAATTCCTTTACATTGGGGAGTACAACATCGTTTAATACAATCCTTGCATCAGGAGCTTGAGGCGACATGAAGACTGATTTTTTTGGGTTGATTTTTAAACCATATTCACCGGAAACATTTACGAGAAAATCTAATGCATGCTGCAACTGAGCTTCGTTCTCAGCTAGATGTACAGCATCATCAGCGTATTCTAAGTCCGTAATGGGCCTAGTACCAACATACACACCTTCCATTTGTACAGAGATCTTGGCAAATATAGCATCAATTGCATAGTTGAACAAAAGTGGAGCAGCGACGCAGCCTTGACGGACACCTGCAAATTTCGAACGGCTTTGTAGTAGATCTGTTGCAATTGCGGATTACAGCAGTTGAGTTCTTGTACGGAGTACCTAGAAGATTCACAAGTTTCAGACGTGTTCAATCACGTAACATAGCGATCTAAAGTTCTTTTCTGTTCAGCGAATCAAATGCTGAAGAGTAGTCAATGAAGGCTACATATGTAGAACACCTAAACTTTAGCCGCAATTTAAGAATGCGTCGAAGCGTATGAATTTGATCGATGCATCCCATACCAAGACGAAAACCAGTTTGGTTAGGACGAGTTGTCTTCTCCCTCCGGGCGGATTTGTTGAACTATTGCTGAAGTGGCAATTTTGGCAGTTATACAAAGTAAGCTGATACCTCTGTAGTTAGCAGGTATTTGCCGATCTTGTGAACAGGAACAATAGTAGCACAGTGCCAGTCTTCAGGGCACTGCTTAGTTGTCCAGAAATTCATTATGATGCCATACAGATCTTCAACAAGTTGCAAGGGACCATATCTGAAGATATATGGAGGAATTTTGTCGAAACCGGCGGCTTTCCTAGCTTTAATTTTTCTGCAAATGCGTATAATATCATCGATAGTGGGGGTTTCTACGGATATTGGATAAATTGCTCAAGGAACTGTGTCAAGTATGTATTGGTCTTGCAGACATCCTGTTGTGATTTCAGGGTGGTTTAAAGTCTGATTAAAGTGGACTAACCAGTCTTTGTCAGAAATGCCAGACGATCCAACTTTAACTTCGTTACCACGACAATGCTGGTCCAATTTCTTGTAAACTTTTCCACAATCGTTATGGCACGCAGAAACCTTTAGCTCATCTGCTACAGAGTCTCAATGTTTTTGCTCGTCCTCATAACTCTTGAAATTCCGCACGCAATGTCCTTCCTTCACTTTTTCTCTTAGCTTTCTTTGCTTGTGCATAGATATCTCGAGAATTGGTGGACAACCAGTTTGGGCCTTTGAAGTTGATTGAACGAGGAAGCACCAAACTAACTGTATCAATCTTTTGCTTTAGAGTGTTCCAAGACTGATTTATTCCCATATCACAGTTCAGAACAGCAACCGAAGGTGCTAAGTAGGCTTTAGCATAATTGCTGATTATGAGCAGGGAGTAATCCGGCGCCAGAATACCAGGTCTAGTCTTAGCAGTTCTTAGTAGTAGCTGAAACGAACAAGAGACAAGTGAATGATCAGAGTCATTTTCACTACCCGTTCGACAGTCCCTGTATGCGCGGGAATTTTTGATTGCACTGAACCAGCGTTTACTAACCAAAACATAATCGATGTGGGAGGAATATCCACCACAACTTGAACGAAATGTCAAGTGTTTCACAGGGTGTTGGAAAAATGTGTTTGTGAGAACCATATTGCACCTTCTACCATTATCACATTGTTCGCGCGATTTTGTTCAAGGACCAACGCAGGGATGGTTGACATCATCCATCTAAACTCTGTTATTAAAATCTCCTCCAATAACAACGATTTGTGATGAGGTCTTGAGGCGAGAATATAGATCTTCAAGCTGCTCATAAAACTCATCAATTTCTTTTTCACAGTGCTTATTGGTGGGAGTATAGGCATTGATCACGGTCATTGTATACTTGGAAACGTTAAAACGCGAAAATGCTAATCGTGGGGGATGTACCTTTACAGGCAATTAACGCACTGGTAGCTAATGGGGATAAGCAAGATGCTACCCCATGATGTACTCGATTTTGACCACAAGTTGATGGGAAGAATAATGCAGATGTTGATTGGCAAGCTGTAGGAAGACTAAACGGCTCTGAACAATCCAGTCTTGTTTCCTGGAGACAAGCAATGGCAATCTTGTAACGACTTAGCTCTGTGGCAGTATACGCTTAGGTTGAAACAGACGACAGTGACCGTACATTCCATGTTCATATGCGAAGAGGTTGTCGGATGCGAATTATATTTGGGGGGATAAATGAAGTTTCTTGGCTAGAAGATCGCTTCCTTGCGCCAGTGTTTACAGCAATTGACACAGCGATTTTCTTGGGGGGATTAAAAGGTTGACGGATGTGCGAGAAACATCAGAGGGAGACCTTCCACGTTTTTGTGACTTTAAGTCAGGCTCGTCATTATTTGTCAACAAGGGTAGCATCTTGTTTTACATCCCGCGCAATCTTGTCAACTTCGGTCCTTCCCCAGTTGCATAAAGGAAACCAACGGCCCTGGGGGGCGTAGCAGTTGATTCCATCTTGAATATTTTATGTGAACAAAGTTTTATTGAAAATTGACACAGGGTATAAGGACCTGCAGCCTGATTTTCTATCAGGGTGAACTTCCTTATCCTAACCGGCTACATATGGTAAACGAATACCTTAAGATACTTTTTTAGTATCTAGGGTGTATCCTAACACCCATTCACTGAGCGGGAGTCCAGTGAGAACCAGTTATACCGCTGTGAACTCGGTCCCTACTGTTATTAGTCTAGAATGCCTATAGGCATCTAGTCCAGGATGCACCACATGGAGGAATAACAGTCAAGAGTACCACTATCATTGGGGTTTGAGGTTTTATAAGCATTACTCAAATTCTCAGGACCATTTAGCATAATAGTAATGGTGTTATTCCTGACTGTTGATACTCCACGCGCTGCATTCCGCTTCGGTGGGTAGTTGTATACACCCAGAGTACTTTAAGGTACATGTATACTGTGTGTATCCTATGGCTTAATGGAGATAACCTTGACCAGAATCAATCAACTTTGTCAATTTTTGCGAATAGTGGCGCCATCGCAAGGAAAAGTGTTCCTGCTTCGTTACGCGTGTCAAGTTATCGAGGTCATTCTTATAATATAACGTTTAAATATAGAAATAATGCAGTGACTATGTCATTAACCATATATGCATATAAAATTAGCAGTTAACTTTTATCATCATCATCGGGGATAAACATCCCCCAACGGTTATTGTCATCCAGGGTAGTCCAAAAAAATCAAAACGTCAACTTTTGTAGTGTGTACTTAAGGAACGACACTTACGAGGTGTGCTGACATTACATGTTAATTACATCCCCCGAGTTAAACTCCTCCAATGATCTCTGTTGGCTGCATAGGGGTAAACAAACGGACGCCCATTCAAATAATTCATTTGGACGAGAGGGCTTAGCATAAATAAAAGAACTGAGTTCGCATGCTACAATGTCCGTCCAAATTTTCCGTTGGCCGCCTGACCTTCTTTTCCATCCGAGTAATGGATGGGCTTCCATAGCTATTCTGGCTGGATGAGTGGGCGATCTACGTAAAACATGGCCAATCCATACACCGGTTACCTTTTATCGAAAAAACATTACTAATGTGACAATATCGGTATTCGTTTTAATGTTAATTGAGAATTTGCTTGACGCTGAAATCCAAAAGTATATGTACTTTTCATACTTGATTTGTTCCTATCTTAAGAGTTCATATTGAATGGTAGGTAGTTCAGGTACAGATTAAATTTTGTTTATTCAGATTTTTGGAAAGTCAATTATCGATCCCATTAAAATAACCAATTTTTTAATTAATGAACAGCAGCGGATTACCTATTAATAATATTGTTACACGCACAGTAGTTACTGGTTAGACACCAAACTATGGATATTTTCATACAGGACCTATTCAAGTATTTTATCTATGCTGAAGTTTTGTGTAATCTGTGCTACTAACTGATTTTTGGTACTGTACTGTTAAGTTACCTGTGTTAGGGGGTGATGATCGAACACACGTTCAGCTCGGGTGCTGAGCTTTTGCTGACAAACATCTTTCAGCATATGAACGTGGGCGGTGGGGGATCGAACTTCAATCCATTCAGGTCCAAGTCGAGCGCTGGAATTGTCATTTCTTTTTCGGAATCGCGTCCTCTTATTATTTCTGTAGCAATCTAGATTTTAACAGGCCGATTTGCTCAAACCCTCATTCTAAAGTTGAAACTGGCTAGATTGGTTTATTTCTTGTCCTCTCTAAGCGGAGTTTCTGATTATTAAAATTTAAATGTTTACTTCAAATTCGGCGGACGCTATGCAGTTGATTGCTGCTGTGTTAGTCAAGGATATGCCATGAGAAAAGACAGACAGGGATATGACCATATTTGTCAATTCTTGAGGATTCTTGCCCAATACAACATCCCAAATTCATTTGCCGTTGTTGGATGAGAATTTGATCTTGGGGGGGATAAATGAAAGTTTTTGGTTAACTTGCGACGACGCCAGTCTTGATGAGGTGAACATTTTAGCGCAGTCGAATTTCCGCTCGTCCAGATTCGAGTCGAGTGAAGTACCGCTAGACCATCCCGGTTTATTGACGAACTTATCGTTAAGATTCAGCATTGTACCGTCGGTTAATCCAATGACTACAAGAATAACAAAGTTTCTTGGCTGGTAGACGGCATCCTTGTGACGTCGCCACTGTTCGCAAAGATTGACGAGACCGCCTGATTTTTTGTCAGGGTTATCTCCCTTAGCCCAAGGGCTACATATGGTATACGTATACATTTAGATACCTTTTAAGTATCCTGGGTGTATGTTCGCACCCACCTGCCGTAGCGGAAGCCCAGTTATACCGTTGTGCACTCGGACCCTGCTGTTATTAGTCTACATGCCTATAGGCACTTAGTCCAGGATGCACAACGTGGAGGACTAACAGTCAGGAATATCACCATCATTGGAAATTGAGACTTTATAAGCATTACTCAAATCCAAAGGAGACAAGTGAACTGGAACTGATGCCTTGGTGACGACAGTTTGTAGTCGTACTATTTATTTCATTGGCGATGCATATTTGTATTTTTATGTTCATTATTGTGAATGTTTTGACAAGAAACATCTTTCAGCAGTGGACATTTTAGCCAAGCTGAACGTGAGCCGGTGGTGGAATTCGAACCTCCAATGCTCACCGAGGTCCAAATTCGAGCGCTGTACCGTTAGGCCACCCTGATTGACTTCGATGGCCTGTTAAACGTGGAAGGTTAACGACGTTTCTTAGATAGTAGACGTCGCAACTGTTCGCAAAGATTGACGAGGCCGCTTGACTTTTTGTCAGGGTTACTTCTCTTAGCCCAAGGGCTACATATACCTTGAACTATATTTTAAGTATTCCAGATATATGCTTGTATTCCAAGTGTGGGAGGTGTTTCAAAATTAATGAATATATTACTCGCTTTTTCAACATTGAGTAATTATATTAGTTACATCCAAACTCTGGTAAAACATTTGTCACAGTATAAATTAAAAAAGAAATATTTCAATTATCAATGAATTTAAAGATAAACAACTAAATTATCTGTACTATGTAGTGTAGTCCAGTGATACGATGCTGGATTTGAAGTTGGGTGGGTGTGGGCTCGAGCTTGAATACCTACTGAAAAGTCATTTTCCTGTAACTTTTAACCAGTAACAATCGATTACATATAATAATACTTTCTACATTATCACTAATTTTTATTTGGCGGTTTTTTATGCAAAGATCAGAATCAAGCAGTAGGGTGGTTTTCTAATTGCTACTGTAAACTTAACGTAATATTTTATGAGTACAGTTCAACAACCATCTAGAAATTCTAAAAACGTAAATACAGGTGAAATTGTTGATAGTTTATATTATTTCAGATTATTTTGTTAAAAGAACAAAATATTTTAAATTGAAAAAAGGCAAAAATGTTTACGTTTTAGTGAGACCAACAACCTATATTATAAGAAAGTTTAAATGTCATGATGCTTTTTGAATGTAAATTACTTATATATTTTAAGTAGTATAATAATTGTAATGCAATTTTTTGGGTACCCAATTGTTAAAATGTTAAAACTTATAATTAATATAGCATAACTCGAACTTATAACCTTGTTTTACTAATAAATAGTGTGAAACTATAATAAAACAAAAAAAGTACACTCTATTTCTGTGTTAAATGTGCACCCGTTTTAATTGTCGAAAAGTAATTAACATTTTTTCTTATTTGGGAATAAAAATGTAATTAATGTAAAATAAATATAGTACATATGTACAATAAATTTATATGATCTATATTCCAAATTAAACAGAGATTAAAAAAATTAAGTAATTCATTTAAATGATTTATTTGGATGAGGGGCTTAGCATAAATAAAAAGACTGACTTCGCGTGTTACAAAGTCCGTCCAAATTTTCCGTTGGCCGTCTGGCCTTCTATTCCATCCATGTAATAGATAGGTTTCTATAGATATTCTATCTAGATGACTGGGCGATCTACGTAAAACATGCCCAATCCATTTTAATCGTCTTTCTTTTATTGAGTTAGAGAAACATCGCCAATAAGTATTAAGTAGTTGAAATATTTTATTAGTTATTAAACGATTGCGTTCAACAGAGGACAGCAAGCGAAACCGTGTAGATCTCAAACGGCTTTGCTCAAAATGGACAAGCTTTTGTATATTTTCTTAGGTGAGAATTCAAGTTTCGTAAGCACAAAGTAGAATAGAATGTATTATTATATATTCTAATTTTGGTTTTAATAGAAATATTACTTTTGTTCCATAGAGGTTTACTTAAACTTCCAAAGGCTGGAGAGAGGGACTCACAAATAAATAAAAGTAAATAAACGTAAAAATTAACTTGCTGCTGTCTGGTCAATAGACGTGAAGTGGTTTGGGGTTGGAACCACATTAACAAAAATTATTTTTTAATGCTAACAACTAACTAAAGACGTAAATGTTAAGAGTGTCTATATTTAACAGAAGAAGTTATGTAAGTAAATGCAATTGACTATTAGATTTCTTACACAATTATATATATACGTAGTATTTTATAATTGTTTACACAATAAGGCTTATTCTAAATATATGGTAATCAAAATTAAACGGGATATTCGAATGTCCAAAAATTGAAAACACAGAAAATTAGTGCAGTGCGGTGTCATGGTTTACATATATATTTTTTAATATTTGCATATTCGAATGTACTGGAACTAAATAAAACCATACGGTTATACAACCAATAATAAAATATTTTAAATTATGCCAATGTCCTTACGTACAAATGTGTTTAACAATAACAATAATGACAGTAATGATAATAATAATGTTAATAATAATAGTAATAGTAATAATGATAATACCAATATTAATAATGATAATAGTAATAATAATAATGAAACTAATAATAGTAAACATAATAATAATAATGATAATGTTAATAACAATAATAATAGTAATGTTAATAATAATAATATTAAGAATGATAATAATAATTTTAATAATGTTATAATAACAATAGTAATCATAGTAAAGATAATAATAATAATAATATTGATAATAATAATAATAATATTAATAATTTTAATAACAATGTTAATAATAATAATAATAATAATGTTATTATTAGTAATAATAGTAATAATAATAATAATATTAGTAATAATGTTAATAGCAATAATAATAATAATAATAAATATAATAATACCACTATTAATAATAATTTTTAGAAAATAGCAATAATAATTAATATTGTCCTGATTATATAAAGTGAAAGTCATCATTATAAATGTGTTTTTATAATGTACATTATCAATAGTATATTCAACACATAAATGAACAATTAATGTCAAATAATGTACCGTAAGTTGCACAAAACATGTAAACATTTTTGACTGGCAACACACATTCTGATGTGGAGGTTGGTAGAAGTGAAAAAAGACATTTAAATTGTAAAAGAATATGCATTATTATTAACCACAACATACTTTTGAACAGTTGTGTCAATTCAATCATTTGAAAAAAGGTTTATTCCAAAAAGCCACAGTTTTTTTCAATTAAATTATTACATGGTTAATTTGTATCAGACATGCACAAAAAGATTAAATTGATTTTATTTTTAGACAACATAAAATTAGAATTTTAATATATATATATATATATATATATATATATATATATATATGCATTCGGCTTTGGTCTTAAACTTTGGTGGATATAGGTTCGATTCCCACTACTGCTACTAGGTGCTGACGCTTGTTTGATTTCACTAAAAATGTTGATTAGCTGAAAAATTATTTTTGTCAAGCACTTAAGCAATAGCAATTAGGAAAATCAATACGCTGTCTATGCAAAGCTTACATATGGTTATCATGTAATATTTTTTGTAAATAAATTAATTTTTGAAAGTGTTAAACGCTTATCAACGTGTTGCATAATGATAATAATAATAGTTAGTATTGTTTAATACACTTTCTTCCATTACATCACATCTTTACAATTAAACGAATAATATTACCCTGTTAAATTTGAACTTTACTTATCAAAAGACCAACCAAAACACTTTTAGAATGGAAAATCAAAGACGGTTGGTAGATTACAGAAAACATTTATTAAGATGAGTGTCACATGGGATTAAACGGCTATTTTGGTAAAACATACAATTCCACAAAACCAATTTAATGCTCTACACTTTTTAAGGCGGAATAAGTTTCTAATAAATAATAATGCAAATACTGTGATTATCTTTGCTTACAGTAGTCAAACGCTCAATAAATTTTGCCAAATAGTAAACATTCTTAAATATTACTATTCTTAGCGTAATCAATTTAGCCAACCCGATTAACATACGCTTTAAAAATTAAAATAGAACAATTAAAACTAAAGCTGCAAGATTTGAATGTAAAATTAAATTAAATATTGAAAGAAAAAATGCAACTTTATTTTCCACTTGGAGATTGTCATTTAAATACAAAATGTCTTTAGTTTCACTCCTGCTTGTAGCCAGCCAATCATATTACAAATTTTTGGAAACACAAGAATGTCTTTTATTAAATATCGATTTTTCATTTCTGTACCACTATTGGCTATTCAAAACAACCAATCAAAATGAAGGTCGTCATTTTAGAAAAAAATATTTTTTTACATTAATAATGATAATATTCGTATGCATTTTTGATGAACTATGTCACAAATAATTTAAAAGTTTACAAAGTAAAAATTTAATAATGCGATAAATATTTGTAGTTAACAAAAGCGAAACAGAATAGCATATTGTTATCAATGACTCCTAAATAAACTGTAATTAGCATGAACACATCAGCTGGAATATCAATTTCAGCACAACGTTATGAGGATCATGTCATGGCCCAATCAATGAATCGATACAAAATGCTGGATAACAATTTTCGAACAACGTATTGTGCAAAACCTCTCCATAAAAATGATACGACGGTCCATGATTATGACAATATGAACACTATAAACCACGTTGTTGATGGAGTTGAATGGCAAGAAAAATTAAATCATATCAGACGGTGGAGACATGATGTTTACAAGGAAATGATGCAAAATACATCGACTAGCAATGGAATGAGTTTTGAAAATCAGTGTTATTCGCCGACAAGTTGCAATTCGAAAACTGAATGGGATGTCGAAACTAGTCGAACCTATTCCAGTTTGGATTCAAATTTCAAATATTCGGCGACAAATTTGCGCGATACAAACTTACGTAAACATAATTTGTTAACCAACAATGTAAGTTTGTGCTTTTTGTATTGTTTTTAAAAAAATAATAAAATGTCAACTTATTAAAAACATGTTTTTTGTAAAGCGTTTGCTAGTGACAATAATTTAGTAATTATACTCATGCAACAGATTTGAATTCTTAATTATTATTATTATTATTATTATTGTTATTATTATTACCAAATAAAAATATAGGCAAACGTAAACTGCGAGATGAATTTATTTCGTATATTCTTGTTAATTACAAAGATATTAAAATGCCATTCAAAGGAGATGACATTATAAATCGTTTCAAAATCCGACTAAAGACACACATCAAAAGGATCTTTACATCGATCCAACTAAAAATACTGTTTACCACCAAAGGTCTGCCTTTACCCAACATTGAACAGCTAAAGCAACATTTTCCGCCTCACATTGCATTTATCAGTTTACTTGTAGTTGTAGTGACAAGTATATTGGTCGGACAATGCGTCGCTTAGTTAATCGGGTTAAATAACACATTCTCAACTGGATAAATAGCAGATTAAGGGAAGTAAACATTCATGCACTTCCTCCATATTATGTCATTTACTGTAAACCAAACATGCAAATTGCTTTAAAATGATATTTACTTCCCAAGCTTCGAATATGTTGAAAATTCTCAAATCTGTTTATATTTACACATTGAAACAGTTCGTCACTACATTTAAATTAGCTTGGTCATAATGTTGGTGTTTGTGTATGCTAGTGATTTGTACTAACTTAAATGTCATCTGTACCCTCATATATATATATATATATATATATACACTGAAATTTTATATGGTTACGACTGACGAGAATAAACAAAATGAGTTCATCTCACAGTTTACGTATTCTTCTATTTTTATTTGGCATTATAAAGGGTACCCAATGCTTTAAATAATAATAATAATAATAATTATTATTATTATTATTATTATTATTATGGTCACTGGCTTAGATAGTTCAGTAGAAGCAGCTTTTTGTATACACAATTTAATGACATTTCTTTTTGTTCGTCTATGTATTCGACTGTTTGTATGGGTCTTATTTAATTATTTATTTGAAATGAACATTTCGAAATAAAATAAAAATATTCTATTAAAACGAATTTTTTGTGAAGCAATTATTATAATTGTTACCGGTAAAAAATGTTTTGTTTTATTTTAAATAACACGTCAAACAAACGTTAAATAAACATTTCCAATTTGTACATCAGGGTGCATTTTTATAAGTTGTTTTTTAATGGGTGTTTATCATCGGGTCAAAAAAGTGCAATTTTTTCCATATTCGGCTTGTTGGCATTTGACTTTCAATGTTTTGAAAATATTAAATACTGAAACTTGTTAAATGCATATAACAGCAATCACATCGTTGAATTTCTGATGACAAGTTTTGGTTTATCTTCAAATTTAATTATCTGTTCTCTTCAGTGATTCGGCACAATACGTTTAACTTATAATTAATATGTGCCGGAGTGGTTTAGCAATACAGTACTCGATAGGGACCAGATGAACATGGGTTCGAATCCTACCACCGGCCCACCAAATGCGGGCCCACGTTCGGCTTCGCTAAAATGTCGCCACTGCTGAAAGATGTGCGTTTCCTAGCGAAGCATTCAAAGTAATAAAAATAAATAATTAAATAAACTTGATCGAACAAAATACTAACTGACAAGTTTAAAAAAAATGCCTCAAGACAAAAAGTTACGATGCCATTTATTATCCGATTGCAAATTATAAAGTGCAATTTTATTTACATTTTTTTGTCCATCAAGTACAAAAGTAACGCGAGTTGTGTAAGTGCATTTTTTTTTGTAATAATCAATTATGGATAATTAGTGCCCAGGCGGTCAATTTCATTTGGCGATTACCAATTCGAGTCTCCCTATTGGTGCTGGGGTGGTTTAGCAGTAGAGTGCTTGATTTAGACTGGAGTTGGCCCACTAAATACTGACCACTGTTCGATTTCCTTATAATGCGGATCGATATTTAGAACTTTGCGAAAAGTCTACTTGATCGCAAATATTTTTTAATACATAAACTTTTTTTAGCTTATCGCAGTCATCTTGACAGAAGACAAAAACAAAAGCCTTGCTTTTTTAGCAAACAAGCACGGTATAAAAACTTGATTGAGCGTAACAAACGGAGATGAATTGCGAAGTTTTCTTGCTGGTAGACGGCATCCTTCTGACGTCGCCACTGTTCTCAAAAATTGACAAGGTCGTTTGTTTTTTGTCAAGGTTATTTCCTTTAGCCCAACTTGTTACATATGGTATACATATACCCTAAGATACTCTTTAAGTATATTTGCACCCATCCGCTGTAGCGGAAGCCCAGTTAAAACGCTGTGCAGTCAGTCCCTGCTGTTATTAGTCTAAATATATATGAGCAGCTAGACCAGGATGCATCACATGGAGGATAAACAGTTAGAAATATGACCATTACTGAAAATTGACACTGTGCAAGCATTAGTCAAATCCTCAGGATTATTGGCATTTTTATAGCAAAGTTGAGTGAAAAAAATCAATGTTTAACAATGCAAAATCTTCAGTTCCGGACCTAAACACATGGATTTGAGTGTCATCAAGGGCATTAAAATGGGAATCATTGTTTAACTTCGCGCTAAAATGTCCACCTTGAATAATGTTTCTTGTGAAGCATTCAAACATTTATAATAAATACGTAGAACAATCTTGTTGCTCCGTGCTTTAATATTGCCCAGGTTGAATCAAGTTGATCAGTTATAAAATATGGAAATATGAAAAGGCATTAATATAAACAAAGTGTTACGCTTTTATTGAAAACGTTAAAATAAAATAATATTTATAAAATAAACTTTAGAAACATTACAAACTAAGTAAATTTTATAAAAATGAGATATGTGTTTTATATAATTTACAAATTGTAGTTATTATCCTAAATATTACCATAATTATTGGTAAAGCTCTTTTATTTATAATGCACCACAAAAGAATTTAGCCAAATAATACAATGTCATGCACTTATAAAAGGACAATAATCATAATAATATATTTTTAAATTAACCTATTGCTTATCAATAATTGCTTCGTTTCCTTTTTCTTATTTATAATAGACCAAATTTTAAACATATTCAATTTGTATAACTTGAAGTTGGTTTAAAGGCCATGACTAATCCCACCTACCATATGTATGTGGAAATTTAAAAAAATAGGAACATGTTAATTAGATTATTAAACGCACAGTTACTATCTACAAACAATTTATTACACATTTCTTTATCTTAAATTGCGATTGCTTTTTTTTAAAGTATGCAATGTCAAAATAAACAAAACTTTATTTAAATAAGCTGCATAATATTGTGCGTATATGTGGCATAAGGATTTATATATAAAGCACCAGTGGTTGAATGTATATTTAAACGTGAAAACCATTTTCTACATTATTATAGAGGAATTTATCATATTAAAATATCTGAATGTAATAATTAGTATTAATAACAATCATAATTAATAGGGTATGAGTTTCCCATACCAGTACATTTTTGCATTCATACTACTAGATCAATATAAGTAAGTAGTATTGTACACAACACGCAAAATATATCTTTTCATTAAAGCAGACGAATGCATTTAGAATAATAAATTGGAATGTATAATGTTTGTTTAGTATCAAGTTTAATTATAAATTGTATAGCCTTATAGAAAGAATGTGGATGGGAATAATTTGTAACGTGTTTTTCAAACTGGAAATTAAATAAATAATTGCAAATGAATAATAATCGCCACCGTTTGGTTTAAAGACGTTTCTTTAGTACCATTGGACGGAAAGTGCTTTCAGAATAATGTGTCAAGGTGTTGTATATTTTATGATATTTAAGTAAATAACCAGTACGTTGTAATAAATAAACGTTATACTTTGTGTGTTACAAATTAATACGTGGACTGTCAACAGTATGTACACAATTCGGTGTCAAAATCAATGCAGTTGTGTTGATTCGTTTTTGTGACATTACCTAATTATATTAAACACATTTACGTTTTACCAACACATTATGTAAATATTACTTTAGCGGTATTAATAAAAAAAACTATTATTTTCTACCATTATTATAATAAAATTCTAGTTTAAACTAAAAACGAGAATTTAGACATTTGAAAAAACCAAAACAAGCACAATGCTTGCTTAAAAGTAAATTATATATATATATATATATATATATATATATATATATATATATATATATATTAAGAGTTGTACATTTTGTTTAAGAAAAGACTTTCTTATTTTTTTAACTTAATGTTGTAAAATTCGACATTGAATTGCATAATAAATTTTATTAATAAAATATTTTTTTTGTTTTTCAAGCCTGTATGTTAATTTTTTTTTTTAAATGTTTTACTGCAAACACCTTTCAACATTAGACAATGTAGCAAAGCCGAACGTGAACCGCTGGTAAAGATCAAATCCATGCCAACACAAGTTGGAGTTGAGCGCGATATCGCTAGGCTGCCACTTTGCATTTATCTTAAAATGCACAGTTCAATATTTATGCACTACGCATTACACTGATGTCGTAAATAAACCCTATCTTCTATAACGTGTATAAAAATACATGACAAACAGTTTTACACATTGT
This sequence comes from Cardicola forsteri, assembly GCA_025895645.1. Taxonomy (NCBI): domain Eukaryota; kingdom Metazoa; phylum Platyhelminthes; class Trematoda; order Strigeidida; family Aporocotylidae; genus Cardicola; species Cardicola forsteri. The sequence continues at coordinate 84,072 of JAKXYG010001175.1, read as the reverse complement.
TAATCTATTTTATATTATTAGTTACAAAAGATTTATAAACGCTGTTGCCAACTTCAAATTAACTGATATTCTTCTTTTTCTAATTATACAAATTCAATGTTTTGAAGTAGTTTTTAAATATTCATACTACATTAAACAATAACTAAAATTTCATTTTTGTAATAATAATGAAACCACTGTTTCGTTTACAAGTTGAAACTTGACATGGAGTAGTAACCGTTTTAAACTTATTGTACTTTTCAAAATGAATAGTTATTTTAAATACAAATCGATTAAAATATTTAATTAAATTTACTGCATTTTTGTTTATTTGCTTATTTATTTTCCATAAATAGAATTACAGTAATGCGGTTGAACTTGATAACAATTTTCTAGCTAATAAAAATGAATTAGGACTAATGGCGATAAAGGCGGTTAAATGCATAAACTGTAGTCTATAATTTACAAACAACACTGGCGTTAACACTTTAGAAAGGTACTTCTACTGAAGTATCCAAGCCAATAACTATAATAATAATAATACTACTACTACTATAATAATAATTAAAAAAAATAATAATGATAGTAATAATAATAACAATAATGATAATGATAGTAATAATGATAGTAATAATAATTATTATTATTTTAATAATAATATTAATAGTAATAATAATAATAATAATAATAATAATAAAAATAATAATAATAATGATAATAATAATGATAGTAATAATAACAATAATAATAATAATAATAGTAATAATAATAATAATAATAAAAATAACAATAATAATAATAATAGTAATAATAATAATAATAAAAATAATAATAATAATAATAGTAATAATAACAATAAAATAACAATAATAATAATGATAATAATAATACAACTATCATAACAATTACCGTAAAGTAGTGATTATTTGACTAAAACGTCTCTTGCAACTACATAGCGTAAAGAGAAATGTCACTTCAATTATAAGATATAAAATACTATGTAATCATTGACAAAAAAACTACAATTATATATACGTATATATTGTAAGTAATAAAAATTGTATGAAATATCAACTGGTGCAAAAATTGAAAATGGCGTAAAATGATTAACTTTTGATTTATAACGTCAACTATTAATAAAAAGTATATAGATTGCATGCAATATTTCTAAATATATATATATATATATATATATATAAGAACAATCGGACATAACAAATTAATTTAGATTTCATACTCTTATAAATTTTTGCGTTAATTTTTGAAATGGAAGTAGTACAATTGAACACGATATCAATACTTAGATGTACTTTTAATATTAAAATAAAAAACATGTATTAGATTAATAAAAGGAGGTATTATTTTAAAGTTCAAACCGTTTTTGTTTATGATAGACCAACAACGGGAAAAAAACAATTAAAAAAAATCCAATTGGTCAACCCCCGTGAGTAAGTGTAAGTCACGTTGGTGCATTCTTAACCTTGAAAATGTGAAAAAATCACTATTTGTATTGCGCCATTGTGCAAAGTTGGTCATACATGTAGAACCTTTTCCATTCCCAACTTACAAGTGATTAGATAATTATACAAAAGGTTATCTAACTTTTATTGGTTCCTTTTTCGCAACCTTTTCCCATGGTTTGTTTTATTATCTATCTATCTGGTACATATACTAAACAAATAAGTAATTATTTTGTTCAAGGTTATATTTACCTAATTATTTTACCCAGCTTATTTAATTTTTACATAAATTTCAATTATAATTGACGTTATTATTTTTAAATTTAAATACTATTTATTTAATAAAACCCACAAATATAATTATTTCATTCTGTAAAAATCAACTAATTAATGAATTATGATAAACAAAGGTGCAAGTAGGCTATTGCAAAGCGTTTGAAATTTACTGATAGCCGTTCGTATCCTGATTGTGACCCCCTAATTTATATATGTTAACCTACATCCGTATGCTGTTAAATAAGTTGAATTTTGTGTACATTTGTTGTGAATTCATTCTATAACTTTACAGTAATAGTAGTTGTTGCTTTTATGTTTGTTGTGGTAGTTGTTGTGCGTATTATTATAAACACATTACTTTCAAATTTAATGTTTACGTTTCAATTAGTTGCAATCAATTTTTAAAACATTTTTTAGTTTATTTATTTTATTTTTGCTACTTTGAATGTTTCACAGAAAACCTATCTTTTAACAGTAGATATTTTTAGGGCCCGCATTTAGTGTTAGAGGTGGGGTTTGAACTCACGACTACCCAGGTCTAAGTCGAGCACTGTACAGCTAGATTCCAACTCATGCCCAGTCAGTTTTAATTAAATCCAGTATTATGCTAAATTTACAATTTTGAAAACAATGTTTTATTTACTTTTTTTACTGTTTTAAATGTTTTACTGTAAACATTTTTCAGCAGTAGATATTTTAGTAAATCCGAATGTAAGCCCGTATTTATTGTCGGTGATGTGAATCAAACCGATTTCACTCAAGTTTGGGTCAACCGCTGCACCGAAAGTCTGCAATCAATGGAAAATATGTTGGATTAGGATAATATTTGGCCCAGATTTAAACAACAGTTTATATCGTAGTCCTGGTTATGGGTATTTAATTTATGTGTGTCGCAATTGGTGTCATATCATTACAAAACAAGTTGTTGATAATTTGTTTTAACTGTGACATGAAAAAAGTTTAAAAGTAGCACATTTTTAAATATTGTAACAATTTAAAATACTACATTTCGAATAGTAACTGAATACACTTTTAGGCTACTTTTCTGTACTGCTTATTACTTAAAACTGTTATATTATAACTTTTTAATACTGTTCTTACATGTTAATATGTTTCAAGGGTATAATAATAATAATAATAATAATAATAATAATAATAATAATAATAATAATAATAATAATAATAATAATAATAATAATAATAATAATAATAATAATAATAATAATAATAATAATAATAATAATAATAATAATAATAATTGTGGTAACAATAATAATAGTAATAATAATAATGATAATAATAATAATGGTAATAATAATGATAATAATAATAATAATAATAATGATAATAGTCATAATAATAATAATAATAATAATAATAATAATAATAATAATAATAATAATAATAATAATAATAATAATAATAATAATAATAATAATAATAATAATAATAATAATAATAATAATAATAATGGCAATAATAATAATAATAATAATAGTAATAATAACAATAATAATAGTAATAATAATAATGATAATAATAACAATAATAATAGTAATGGAAAAAGTAACGGCAATCATTATTATTTTTAAATATTTATCTAAATTATTGGGCATTATAGAAATTATAGTTTAATCAAATAAAATCTGAACTCTATCCAGTTTACAAATCATGAAACATATGATACATGTAATAGAAAATGTTTCAAATGCATTCAACATACAATGCGCTCCTAACATTATTCACTAGATAAAAATATTTTGTAATTAATTACTTATTTGTTCATGTTTTTTACTTCTATAAATGTGAATTGACGGGAAACGCACCTTGTAGCAGTAGACATTTTAGCGGAACCTAACGTTGGCAAGTGGGTTGTGGGATTAAAACCCGTGCACAGTTAGGTCCAAGTCGAGTGCTGTACCTATAATCCACCTAGGCACTTAATTTAATGTTTATAGTGACGCACAATTAAGGCTTATGTTAACACAATCTTTGATGTTATGTAAGTCCATTTACTCACCAGCAACTGATAAGAAAACGTAATTGAGCGGATGCATCTTGAAATGATCTTTATATTATTTTGATTAAAACAGTTTTATGAAAAAAAACTTGTATACATAAAAAAGGAAATAATTTATAGTGCTATGCAAAACTGCGATCAATACAGAAACAAACTGCTAACCAAATACTGATCTTGTTATTGAAAATAAACGGAAAAAATAATTAAAATATCGTACAATACAAATGTCAACTAAAATAAATGATACACCGTTCGTTTAATCACAATTAAACCAAATCAATAACCCTTGATTGTCTGAAAACAACTTTTTAAAAGCATCAGTTGAATCATATGGTTTTATGTATTAAAAAAAAATAATTTTTTAACCGCATATTTGCACAAATAATAAACCGATAAACAAAAAAGGCATGTTGTGCACTTCAATATTTATTGAATACATGTGTGTATGGATTGCAAAAATAAATAAACACTATTGTTCCAGTAAAACTGTCGTATAATAGCTTTTTCCAACTTGGAATGTTTTGACGTGAAAAGAGCATCTTTCAGCAGTGGTGACATTTTGTACAAAGCCGATTGTAGGCCCGCATTTAGTGGGTCGGTGGTGGGATTCGGGTCTAATTTGAGCGTTGTACCGCTGGACGACCCCGGTACTTTTGAATTAAAAGGTTGCTCCCCTAGTAAATGATACTATTAAAACTGTGCGTACTTGTTTAGCTTTCCTAATGTTCCATTTGTTTTAAACTGTTTCTTATAAGACACTCAAACAACAAATCTATTATTTAATTATATATACAAATATCCCGAAGTAATCTATTTATACAGCGCTAGATTTGGATTTAAACGGGCATAAGTTCCAGGGCCTCTAGTGACACAATTGTGGAACAAAGTTAAGCTTCGTTAGATGTCTACTTACTGAAAAGTGTTTCTTGTGAAACATTCAAATAAAAACTATATATAGAGAGAGTAGATAAGCAAACACTAGTTTGACCCTATTTAATAATTTTTGATTTTATCGGAGTCAGAAATGCTTAAAATTAATTATTTTTTGTTAAATAATTTGTAAAAATTAAGTAAACCTGTAATTGTTTAAGATTGGTACCACTGCATTGTTTGTTCAATGCTTGACCTCAAATTGTTGAACAATTAAGAAAAACAATGCTCTAATCTTTTTTTTTAAATAAAACCTAATTTTTTATTATACTTTAAAAATAATGTATTTTTAGTCAAAATCCTTGACTAAAATAAATGCTACATTTATATGATTGCTTCCAGACAACACAAACATTAATATAATTGTAATTTATAAAAAATATTTTAAAATATAATTCAATGGTTTGATAAATAAACATCTTCGATTAAGACAATTTGTAATGCGAAATTAATTTCAAAAACATTAGGTTAAAATGCATAGAGGAGTCTAGCAAACACTATTTACTTTTAGCCAACTAATTTGCTTGTTTTCTTTTCAATTTTTTAAATGTTCACATTATTGTTTTTGGTCTAAATTTGAATTTTACAATAATACTGGTATAAAATGTTGATTTTTATGAAATATTTTACTAAGATAATGTCTAAAGAATGTTTTCGTACCACTTAGATGTGCTTCATATAATTAAATAGTGTCACAAACGCAAATGAATTATACTGCATCAATTTTGCCATCAGCTTGTTTATTCACTGTATATATATAAAATTCAATCTACTATAAATAATAATAATAGTTAAATTAGTGAAAAAACTACTAGAAGAAAATAAAATAAAATATAATTCGTGTAATGTTTGAACAAATTAGAGTAAGTTTTACTGTGCAAGACAATGTTATGATCTAAACATTTTAAAAATTTCTTAGTTACACATGGAAGTTTATCGGTAAACTAGTTCAAAGTACATTTCAAATAACGATCTTTATCAGTTCTAGAGACACCAATAGGTGCTACAGGAAATTAATAACATGATAATGATAATAATAATAATAATAATAACAACAACAATAATAATAGTAATACTAATAATAATAATACTAATAATAATAATAATAATAATAATAATAATAACAATAATAATAATAATAATAATAATAATACTAATAATAATAATAATAATAATAATAATAACAATAATAATAATAATAATAATAATAATAATAATAATAATAATAATAATAATAATAATAATAATAATAATAATAATAATAACAATAATAATAATAATAATAATAATAATAATAATAATAATAATAATAATAATAATAATAATAATAATAATAATAATAATAATAATAACAATAATAATAATAATAATTGTAATAATAATAATATTACTATTAATAATAATAATAATATTAAAATACTTAAATATTAACTTGAAAGGAGGTGCACTCTACAATAAAAATAATACAGTTTATGTTGGTAATCAAAGGTACAAATACTTTTTATGTATTTAAACATAATTTAAATCTTTTTTGTACGTTTGATTAATTAAAATACAAAAAAATGAAGATTAGCATTTTGACTGCAAAATGATTTTTTGTCAAATACTGGTTTAAATTATAGATTAAAAAATGTGAAAAATATGGGTCGTTTTTTTAATAACTTGATATACATTTTTACTCTAAACTAGAATCTGCTTTTTTTCTATACAATTCAGTTGAATTGAATTAAAAATTTGGGCATACGTAGGCAGATGTCAAGTCGCAGTTGAACGTGTTTCTGTCACGTTTATTTGGTTTATTTCATAGTATGCCGAAATGCCATCTTTTGAAAATTATTTTGCCTTCAGTTTTTACGGACATGACATATTGTGTTTGCTACAATAATCCTTTCTTTGAAACAATTTTACTTTTGTGTCTATTTTGTATGAACAACCATTGTCGGTAAAACGAGAAAGCGTTCTACCGACGCCTTCCTCATAATCTAATTTTCAATATTTGGACCTCGGTGAATATGGGGGTTCGAATTCCACTACCGAACCACTAAAATGCGGGTCCTCTGAATAATAATAATAATTATTATTATTATTATTATTACTAATTTGTTTTTCATTACTACTATTGTTTTAGTAAAAGTAATATTGGCTCATAAGTAACATTCCTACTACTTGAAAAACTAAAGATGTTTTTTAAATGACTTTAACGATAGATATTTATTAATACACTCGCTCCCACTCCTCCCTCCTCCCCCCCCCGGTACGAATAATAACAAATCCGCATTGACAATAAAAATTATCACTTTCTAAACCGTATACATACAATGTTCGTTTGTATCGAAAATAATAAATAAACTAAATAACTTATGAATCTTTTAGATCAATAAATTTGAACAACTTTCATCTGCAAATAATCACACAGTGAACAATCGAAATAGCAGTAAATTTGAAATGAAAAATGCTGACAATTTTCCGATATCAAAATGTGATTTTATCAAGTAAGCATTTCTTTTTCAATTTTGTAATTAGTTCTTTTGAACACACAACACAGAGAAAAAAACCAATTCAGCAGCAATAATTGTTACACAAACTTTGAAAAAATTGTATCAACATGCCAATTAGCGTTTTTAAAATTACATTTTGAATTTTTTGAACAATATTTAAACAATAATATTTGCATATGCAAACAAATCGATGATATATGTTTGTGCTTTTGTATGTTTATATTAATTGACATTTTTGCTTTACATATATACAATGCTAATTTGCAAAAAGTAATAATTTTCAGGTAAACAAAAAATTGTTTATAATTCCTAGCATGATATTAGTTTTACAATTTACAATTATTAATCTAAAATAATTAATAAATCAAATATTTATTAACTTCTTCTATTGAAGTTTGTTGAATTGATAAACTAATCTGATAAACTAATCTGACTTGTTGCCTACAGGCATGGCTTTGAATGTCGTCGCAGAAAATAATAATATTAATAATAATGGTAATAATAATAATAATAATAGTAATAATAATAATAGTAATAATAATAATAGTAATAATAATAATAATAATCGTAATAATCATAGTAATAATAATAATAATAATAATAATAATAATAATAATTGTAATAGTAATAATAATAGTAATAATAATCGTAATAATTATAGTAATAATAATAATAATAATAATTGTAATAGTAGTAATAATAATAATAATAATAATAATAATAATAATAATAATAATAATAATAATAATAATAATAGTAATAATAATAATAATCGTAATAATCATAGTAATAATAATAATACTAATAATAATATTTGCTTAATAGTAATAATAATAGTAATAATAATAATAATAATAATAGTAATAGTAATAATAATAATAATAATAATAATAATAATCGTAATAATTATAGTAATAATAATAATAATAATAATAATAATAATAATAATAATAATAATAATAATAATAATAATAGTTGTAATAGTAATAATAATAAGTAATAATAATAATAATAATAATAATAATAATAATAATTATTATTATTATTATTATTATTATTATTATTATTACAAAACACACTAGTTCTAAAAACAAGCATGGGGCAACAAGATAACAGTAAGAGCAAAAATAACAATAACAAAGTAGCATAATTTGAAAACAACATGGGACGACAAAATGTGTTCGAATATTTTGCCCACATTTTTGTTTGATCCCATAAAACATTCATTTTAATTAGATATAATTGCAAATGCTTCTTAGCCAAGTTTTCTGTAGTCTAGTACAACCTTTCGTTTGCCATTGTCCATTCCAAAACCATTGTTGCTCGGTTTTTTGAGTGGTAAACGTAAAATTTAACCATGTAATTTTCTTCGCCTAGTCGAATAGTGAGCTTTCTTTCAGCTTTCACACAGCTCTGTCATTTGGGTACGTGCGATTACTTTTTTGTCGTTGTTTGCTTCTATGGCAATATAGATTGTTTTACAGAGACCAGGTTGTTGCTAATCATTTATTTGAAGCCTCCTTCTTTATTCAGACTTGGGACTGGTAAGATTGGGTCATTAATTCCAATTATTTTTTTTAGTGTTCATTCTTTACAGCAACATAAAAGTACCACTTAAGCTTCACTCTTTATTATTATTATTATTATTATTATTATTATTAATGTAATGCTTTTAATATCTCATTAGAGATACATTCAGCATAAAATACATTTTTTACCATCAATATAAAAAAAGTAGTAGTACAAATAATGCAAGTTAAATGAAATAGAGTATCATATGTTAATGAATATAAATATAGTCTATATAATATGCATGTGATTTTAAAATATATTCAAAATTGCTGTACATAGAATGAGTCATTATAAGGCACAACTTGTACTGTGATTGATTAGTTTTGGCTTTCATGTG
>JAKXYG010001175.1:0-70000 GCA_025895645.1 Cardicola forsteri | reverse complement strand
AGTAGACTGGTGGTGGGATTCGAACCCCTAATACCTACCTAGGTTCAAGTCGAGCACTGTACCGCTAGACCATCTTGGCACATGAATATTCGTTTCACAAATAAAATGTTACCGAATATGGCAGAAGGGCTAGCGGGACCAAGATTTTATACTGACAAAAATTTGAATTCTACCGTCGACACGACAAGTGCTTATCTTTGTTTGACTTTGCAAAATGGTCACTTGTCTAAAGTATCCGTTTTCTGCAAATTATGAAAGCGATTAAAACCAAATAAATAAATAAGACAAACTAAAACATTATTATTATTATTGTTATTATTACTATTATTATTATTATTACTATTATTATTATTACTATTATTACTATTATTATTATTATTATTATTATTATAGTTGACACTATTCTTCTATTTGGTTATTGTTTGGCGATACCACGCCTTGCCTTTTGGTTTTTTTTAAAGTCATTTAATGATTCCGCCAATTGTTATTTAATATTGGTAGAAATAGTAAATAATTTTGGTTGCTTTGTGTCAGTGTTTAAATAATTGTTAATACTGCGACTACTGATACTGCTTATAATTACTTTTTTTAAATTGTATATTTACATGCATCAAATATTGCGCTATAATGTATGGCTGGAATGAACCAAGTATTGACATTATCATTGTCAGATTTAACTATTAAACAGTTAGCATTTTTCACATCTCTCGATCATCTGTAACATTTCATACTTCAATTGTTTGTTTGCTTTTGTAAAATTCAAAATTCACCCATAAATTGTCATTGTATTTGGAACCAATGCTTTAATTGCTTACATACACATTTGATTGAGGTTGAGTTAGATTTGTGTAATTTGAAATCATTTGACAAATGTGCCCGGTTGGTCCAGTGGTCCAGTGTTTAAGTCGAACCTAGGTGGGCATGAGTTCGACCGTTCGGCTTTGCTGAAATGTCCACTGCTCAAAGATGAGCGTTTCTGGTCAAAAACCTTTTATAATAGCAAAAATAAAATAAATATATATTCTGGCTCAATGTAATTCATTTGTTTCAGTGAAGCGTCCGTATTCATTGGCTTCCAATATCCAAACCTAAAATTTCTTGCAACACATATTTATTTGAATTCGTTTAGGAGATAATAAGTGCTTATGTTTGTTCCTCAAAGTTGCTTTATAACTTGAATGAATGGGCGCTTGGTAATTTTTTAGCCACAAACATTTTTCGTATTTGGCTGTGATAACTGATTATTAGGTCATACATTATTTGGTTTTTATTTTTTGGTATATGTTATATGTTTGTGACTGACAAGAATATACGAAATAAATTCATCTCACAGTTTACGTCTTTTCATATTTTTAGTTAGTATTATTTTAATCTTTGTTTTATCACGCTTTTTGTTCAAAATATGTTGCATGAATGATGACAGTGTGTTATTTAATTAACCTTTTGTAAATTTCAGTTTTGGCTTCAATGCTTGTCACGTTCAAAATATTCGAATGTTGAATTGATTAATGGACTTTTTCATTATTTCTATATTTGTACGGCATGGCAAACGATTGATTTTTGATGGCTTGATAAGCCTAACACACGTAGAAGAATAACGAGGTTTCTTGGCTAATAGACGACATCCTTGTGACGGCGTTACTGCTCTCACAGGTGGACGAGGCCACCTGATTTTTTTGTCAGGGTTATTTCTCTTAGCCCGAGGGCTACATATGGTATGCTTATAACTTGACGTACCTTTTAAGTACCCTGTGTGTTTACTTGCACCTATCCGTCGTAGCGGAAGCCCAGTTATACTGTTGTGCACTTAGTCCCTGCTGTTATTAGTCTATTTGTCTGTGGGCACTTGATACAGGATTCATCACATGGATTGAACCTCAATGCAAGTTAAATAGTCGTAATGTCTTGGGATATTGTTATTAATGGTATCTGTTTACGACAGGTAGAAGACTTTCATTGATTTAGATTATTTATTGAAGTTTGCACAAGTGCAATCTTGAATTAGCAACTCAGCTCTCAAGTTTGAACAATTCTTCGACTGATTATGAAATAAAAGTTCAATTATTATTATTAATATTATTATTATTATTATTGTTATTACTGTTATTATTATTATTACTATTATCACAATAATAATAATTATTATTATTTTTATTTTTATTATTACTACTATTATTATTACTATTATTATTATTTTTGTTATTGTTACTATTATTATTATTATTACTATTATTATTATTATTACTATTATTATTATTACTATTATTACTACTACTATTATTATTACTATCACAATAATTATTATTACTATTATTATTATTACTACTACTATTATTATTATTACTATTATTATTATTACTTTTATTACTATTATTACTATAAATTCCATTATTGTTATTGCTATTATTATTATTATTATTATTATTACCATTATTACTATAATAATAATTATTATTATTGTTATTACAAAACCCTGTTGCCTTAAAAATAAGCATGTAACATAAATTGTACAAAATAAAATAATTAATGACAACTATTAAAAATTAATTAGAGTACAAAATAATCTAAAAAAAACTAACAATATACGTAATTTGTTTTTATTATTATTGCAAAACTCCTTTGCTTTAACAATAAGCATGAGGTAATAAGATAGCAGTTACAGTAAAAAACAACAGCAAAGTCCCATAATTCAAAAAGAACATGAAACAACAAAATATTTCCAAGTATTTGAACATTCTGCCAAACGTTTTGTTTGGTACCATGAAATATCTATTTTAATTAAATCTTTCAAAATAGTTCCTAGCCAAATTTTTCGTGATCTACCGCTAACCTTTCTTTTATTATTTTTAATCGTCTATTTTAACACCATTTTTATTGATCTGTCGGGCGGTAGAAGTAGAAGTTGGCCAAGTAATTGTAATGATGTCATATAGTGAACAAAAGTCTTTTTTAAGAATGTCGGAATAGCGTCCACTTATTACCTCAGTAGCAATATAGATTTTATACAGAGGACAAGTTGCTAACCTTGCGCGCTCAAACCCTCCTCTTTGGCTGGATTGAATCATTTCTGGTCCAAACTAGGCGAAGTTGAACTAGGAACAAATTTAACAAAAATAATAAACGTGTATTGATAAAAAGAAAACCAAAATGATAAAAAAACACACAATATAAATTTTATATGTTTTACAAAAGGACTGAACGATTATCACTTGTAACTCTGTGTTCCATAAAAATAAAAAATCAACTTACATGACTATACAACAAGTAATTTAATATCACTTATAAATTCTGCGATGTAGTATATATATATCTATATATATATACATCTTTTTTTAGAATAATTCAACACAAAATGGACGTAATCACGACAACACATTACTGCCACCAAAAACAACCAAAACAAACGAACCACTTAAAATATCAAACCATTCCGATCAAAATCAATCAAATGTATTGATTTTCCCCAAACAAAATGACACTGTAAATAGTAGCTTAATAAATTCGAAAATAAATTTGTCGAAAATGGCGCCAAACAGAGAAATTTGCATTGTGACGGAATCGCCATTTCTATTTCACATTTCGGGAACAGTCGACCAATTGTACATCAGGCAAGTTGACCAGTCGCTCGAATCGACTATTTCCGACGAACATGACCCGATTGACGATTGCACAGCGGTCGTCAAAACGCCGACAACGGGATCCAATAAAAAAGCGCCAGTTAGGCTGATTTTGAGATTGGAAACAGACGATGACCACGAAAGTGGAGACGGTGTCATTTGAAAAATTAAAAAATAAACTTATACTACTAATAAAATTGTTTAAGTAGTTTTTTTAATGATACGTTGTAATGAGAAAATGTATTTTAATTATGGTGACAAGTGTAATTTACTTTTGTGCATAATATCTAACAATATATATATATATATATATATATATATATATATATTTTTATATATATTTAAATGTTTTTATTAATAATATAAAACATACTAATAAAGTGGAAACACTGAAATTTTGTAAATGTATTTTATTTAAATAAAATAACAATACTATTGCATTATTTTATAATAAGCGTTTTATAGCAACACTGTTCACTAAAAACACGTAAACACAGAGATGTTTTAATTATCAAATTTTATTTAAAACAATTTGACTGTCTAATTTTCAGCATTTTCCAGTCACAGCCACTTTGTTAATCCTTGTGACAATTACTATAATAATTAATTTTTTTCTTAAACAAACAAGCGTCACCACTTTGAATGCTTTGACGGAAAACGCGCATCTTTCAGCAATGGACATTTAAGCGAAGCTGAACGGAGGCCCACATTTAGTGTCCCGGTGGTAGGATTCAAACCTATGCCCACCCAAGTCTGTACCGCTAGACCACCCTGTAAGTTATATTTATTTGTTTGTTCAAATACTCTACAATTAGCATGATTGCGTTGAATTGATAATGTTTCAACGTAACTGAATAAACGCTGGTGCTTACTCTCTGTTATTGTTTTGGATTCAACTACCGTGCAACACCTGCGTATCTGTTGATGAGCCACAATTTGTTGCATATATATTTTATTTTATTTTAATTTTATGTTTATTACTTTGAATGTTTTGCAAAAAACATCTTTCAGTAGTGGACATTTTAGCGAAACCGGTGGTGGCAATCGAACCCCGATGCCCACCGAGGTCCAAATTCGAGCGCTGTACCGCTAGACCACCCCGGCACAATTTACTATTCATTTGAAACAGCATGTGGGTTGATAGAAAAAATTAATGATTACTTTTTACAGTTGTTTGTACATGTTCACTATATATATATATTGGTGAGCATAATAGCACAACAAGTTACTTTCAATTTAATATTTATTATTATTATTTTGAATTGCAGATTACAAGTGTTATTTCCCAGTTGTTCTGTAAATAAAATAAGTAAAAATAGTCTTGAGAATAAAAATTATTTACAGCTCATGATAAAATCAAACACTAAACGTTGATGATAAATTGAAAGATAATTGTTTGTTTAAAATTTAATATTTTCATATTTTACATAAATTACTCGGTAAATTATTTTTTTTACAGGTAAAAAACACACAAACGTTTAGTTGTGATGTACATTTAAAATTTTTATTTTTATTTTTTTTTTAATAAAAATAATAATTTAAATTTGCACAAACTTGAATGTTAGCAAAGATTTCGATCATACAAATAATTTTACATCCTAACCACGTGATTTGTAAAATGTATTTCCAGCAAGAATCTTTGGTTACTAGATTTATAACATTACATATATATGTATGTGCATGCATGTATAAAGAATTAATATGTAATATATTTTAAAATTTTGCATTTATTTTAATATAAGTTACTAGGTTAACTTGTAGTCCACAATAAACAACTTTGTGGTTTTAAAAATGTATGAAATTTCATGACATACAAAATTCATTGGGGACCTATAATAAAATAATACTGTCAACATCAAAACATTTAAAAAGCTCTAAAATTGCAAATTTTTATTCTGTACAAATTAATAAATAAATAAATTTGTACTTTTAACTATTTTATTTAAGAACATTCTACCTAACACTGTGCCAACATTATGCTTATTTAATTAATCAGTAATGTAGTCGATTCTACTCACATTAAATCTAATCGAGCTATTCAATTAGAAAGTTTTGCTTAAAACATTATCGTGTTTTATTTACTTAGTGTTTATAAGTTATGTTGATTTTTTATTCAATTCGTCTAGCGGTACAGCACTGGAATTCGGCCGTCAGTAGGTATGGGTTTGAATCCCAACACCGCCACTAAAATGCGGGCCCACGTTTGGCTTTGCTAAAATGTTCACTGCTGAAAAATATTTGTCGTTAAACATTCAAAGTAATAAACAAAATATATATACATAAATATATATATATATATATAAATGAATTGTGGAAATTAAATTTTTTAAAGATACTCGTTATAATTAAAATTAACCAAAAAATCGTTAAATAATTAATTTGTTTTTTAACCTTATTAACAATATAAACACACAAACTTATACTTTATCTAATTGTTTGTTTATTTAAAATTGCAATTCGATTTTGAAACATTTTGTTTATTCAATACAAATACTGTTTATTTATTTTAAATTTACAAACACAAATCAATTTGACATCAAATAAGATGTCCTTAAAACTGGTTATTTACAGAAACTAATTCTAGGCATGCATTTAGCATTATTGCAAACACAAAAAGGGTTAATAAAATAATATTGCAACATATGTTCAATTATTCAATAACAACTACTCAGCTACAAACTAATTGAATATTTGACAATAAATTATAAACATAGCAAAACCGATTGAAATTGTTTGAACAATACAAAAAGTGCTACACACAAACTTACTTAATTCAAGATAGATTTAAGGCTATCCAGATAAGGGTCATTGTCTGACTTACTGAAACATATTTTCTATAAAATATTCAAGCAGTAATAAAACAATTAATAGGCAATTAAATAAACAACTCCAAATAAAAATAATAAAAGACGAAAACTGTGTGATGAATTTATTTTGTATATTTTCCTGTAAACAACAATAAGCCGGTATTTATAAAACTGCCAATTAAAGATGATACCGTAAGCCTCTTAAAAATAAGGTTTAAAAGTAAGATTAAAAGAACATAGCCATTGATCCAATTGAGAATATTATGTCCAACAAAATGTCTTCCTTTGCTCAACATAAAAACAACCAAAGTAATGTTCTCTATCTCCTATTAAATTTACTAATTCACTTGCAGTTGCAGCGACAAATATATTGATTGCACAACTGGTCGCTTAGCTGAACGGGTCAAAAAATACATTCAAAAAAGAATATACAAGATAAATTCATCTCACAGTTTATTTCTTTAATCTAGGTTTCAAGTTTTTATTTGGAATTATAAAGGGAACCCAATGCTGTAAATAAACATATATATATATATATATATATATATATATATATATATATATATATATATATAATCAATTTCAATATGCTAATTTTGACAGCTCCTATTTTAGCCCCTGTATATATATATATATATATATATATAAATTTAATCGTCATTCAGTGATTATGTAATTAAATTAAATTTGTGTTTAATTGAACAAGAATTTGACATTAAACAAATATTTATTGTTGTTATAATTAATAGTAATATTATTAATTTAAAACTATCTACATTAACAATAGCAAGGATATAATTTAATGTTTGCACATTATCAATATATAATAAAAAACTACATACAGCCATCACACCAATTACTGCAAAAAAGTAATTATTTAACTAAAACATCTCTAGTAACTACATAATGTACAATAAAATCGTTACTTCAATTACAAAATATACAATACTATATAATAATTTTAAAAATATAATTATATATATATATATATATATTGTAAGTAACAAAAAATTATATAAAATATTAGCGGGTGCAAAATTGAAAATGGAGTAAAATTATTAACATGCAATACAATGTCAAATATTAATTTAAAAAATTCTGAAAACTATAGATCTACTAGCATTCTACCCACTCTTAGTAAAATTTTAGAAAGGATAATTAAAACACATCTCTTAGAATAACTTTGAGATAATTACATTATTCATCCAGCATAACATGAATTTTTTTCGCAAAACTCCTGCTTTACAAACCTGTTAGGTTTTACGAATTGATAAAGGATTTAGAAGTTTTTTACATTAACTTTCTCCAGTTTTTACTTTATCACAAGAAAACAGCTTTAATCGGCTTTAGACTAATTAAATTTTTAAACTTAATTTAGGAATTACTGCAAATAACTGTTGTTTTTTTAAATTTTTATGTTGTATGTTATACCGTAATTAGAATATTGATTACAAGTTATAGCCTTTATTCAAAATAGTGACATTTAACGATTAGAGCAAGTCCAGAGGGCTATCAACAAATTGTAACTTGAAAAACATAATATTTTAAACAACTCAAAATTGAAAAGTTATTTCCGTTAGGTAATAAGAGATTCTAAGGCAAATTAATATTAGTTTATTAGCCATTAAAATTGAAATGTTTAACAAAGTACTTTAAATTACGGTGTTTTTTAAGGGGTAATAAGCATAAACTCCTTTAACCTAAAATCTTGCTTATTTTAGATTACACCATTTTTCCATAAAGCTTTCTTTGCTTGGAATAAGGCACTGGTCAAAAAGGCCAATTTAGTGTAGGAATATTAAAGTCTTCCAAAATAATGGAGTACTTAATAGTAACAGGTGTGATAAGATGTATTTCTTTGAGGATAGCATCGTTTGAGGATTTAAGGAGGGTAGGAAGTTGATAGAAGAGAGAAAGCGGATTTGTTTGCTATCAGATGTTTTAACTATCGGGTAGATGGAGTAAATCCAGAATAGTTAATAGTGTACCTAATATAAGGAAGGCATCCATCGCATCTACCTTTAGTAAAATTACAACGGGTAACATTAAATAAATAGGATAAAAATTTTGCTTTTAAAATATTACTCAAAAGCGAGGTTTTAATAATTCCTAAAATGTGGTGGAATTTTAATACAATTAGATTTTTAATTTTATCTAATTTATTAAGCATATTTAAAGTATTTGTGTAAAAAACATTTAATATATTGAGTCGGGAAGCAATGGGATCAAACTTTTTATTTGATAAATAAATGAGGAAAGGTGTTAATTCCAAAGCGCTCTAAAACAATCTTTTAAATCAAAGATACAAGATAGGTTTTTATCCAGCCTTAGTAGGGTTAACTTAATTGTAGGTATTCTAGAGGAAAGACTATGGATAAGTGCAGTTTTCCTTAAAACTTTTTCTGCAAAAAAATATATTTTGACAGTTAAAACCCAAGAAAATGGAAACTAACAATGGGACATGTGTTAAGTATTGCAAAATCTTTTGGGGGAATATTAGCTGATAATGACTGAGGAGAAAATGCGGAAGTTTGCGTGTTATGCAGGAAATGTTAGAATCTAAAGTTTTGGGGTTGCAAGTTTCTATTATATCAGTAACAACTTTTTTAAGTTAAGAGCGGAATGTGCAATATCCTTAATTATTACATAATGGAATTTTCTATTATATGCTACATGTTATTTTGCAGTGGCTAAAATGTTTTTGTGAGAAAAATAATCAGTTTTAATTATGGAAAAGGAGACGACTGGTGTTGCAACAAATTCTTTAAAAAAAATTTTTGTTTTGGTCAGATCAGAGGAACATTTAATAATGTGAGCCTCTAGTGAATCAAGATTTTTTAACTACATTTTTTTAATTTTCTGAAAGCTTGGGTAATTTTCTTCAGTCTGAGATCGTCAAGGAGAGAAACAGGTTTTTGACTGTTCCTGCATATAAAGTCATCTGGAATATTTACTGTTATACTGTAAGCAATCTCGGATAGCCCTGTACATTTTTTGTAAAAGCAATAATTACATTGAGCACACGATATGTGAGATTTCACTGACATACTGGATCCTCATCCACCGCTAGGCGAGCTATTTCAATTACTCATTCTCTGTATGAGTAAAGTCTACAAAATAAATTAAAGAGTTTATTATTGCAAACACAATAAAAATATATATTAAGGTTTAATTGGCGTATCGCATAAATAAAGCAGAAAATATAAAAAACAATAAAATATACAAAAACAATGCAATTAAACAATATTTGCAAAGCGAACAAGCAAGCAAAGATGTTAAATTATAAATTAAATATACACTATGCACAAAATTCTTAATTTTTAAAATTTTATTATTTGTTAAAATATACCAAAAAATATTTAAACATTATAAATTAAATATAAATTGTGTATATATATATAATTCTTTTAATTTAATTAATTTTAAAAATATTAAAAAATATATAATTGACTATATTAAGTACTTAACTTTCAGTAGCAATTGCATCAACAAAGCCATTAAAATAACATTTTTGTGATGCGCCTTTTACGGATTATTTGTTATGGCTGGGTGTAGTTTTCATATATTTTGAAAATTAAAGTAGGTGAATTATATTTGAAATAAATTACAATTTAATGCTTACATTTTATGATATTAAAATACTGTGAAAATAATCTTTATTTTATAAAATTTGTTGACTTTATTTGTAAAACTGACATTAATTTAATAGTTTGTAATAGCCGTTTAAAGTAAGATGTAAACTAAATGTTTTTGATTAAAGGTTATTAACAATGAAAAAGTTGTGGTTAATATTTTTTAATGTTTAACCGGTTTAGTTTATTTTTGTACTCTAATTTTCGAATTATTTTTAATGATTGTGTCAAAATATTGTTATTATATTATTATTATTATTATTATACAAATGCTATTTGCAAGAATTTGTGGCGTTTTTTTAGTTTGAATCATACATTTATAAGTTTTATGGTTACCAGATTTGGATTTTATTTTATTTAAAGTACATAATATTTGTATTAGAAGTGAGAAACGGCACAAACAGTAGCTTAGATACTTAATTAATTTAATGAATCTATTTAAAGGACGAAATTTTCTTTTTTCTTTTTATTATGGTCAAGTGGCTTAACGCTGTAAACTGCTGTTTTTTAAGAATTTAAATTTAGGATCTTTTAAGTATTGGTTATTTTTCCTAAATTGTTTGATATTTACAATTCACATTTGTTTTAACCATTAAAATATTTTGGAAACGATCGTTTTAAAATGGTTTTATTATGTTAGTTGGTTGTTTTAAAATGTCAATTATTTAGTATTTCTAGGATTTGTATTAACTAAGTGGTTTCTTATTATACACAAGTTTTATGAATTTATACCATTTCTAGTTGTGGGTACATAAGTTTTTAATGACTGATGAAAGCTGTACTCTTGAATTTTATTTTTGGTTTGTTATTTTTATTTAACACTAAGGATTTAAAAATCTATTGTTATGATAAAAGTTGTAATTTTTGTATTTATTAGGTTTTAATTTAGTAACGATTTTTGGATATTTTTAGAGACTCTTTTTACATATCCGATAATTACCAGTGAGATATATAAACAGTTTCGTTTTAACATATTTAATTTTAGTTTTCAGTGTTATTGGGAGATATATGTACTAATTTGGTGATTATTTTTAGCAGACAATTTACAAATTACCTTAAAATTTTTGAAATGTTAGTTCTTATTAATGTAATATATGTATAGTTATTACGATTTTGGTTTTGATACATATCTTGGTACATGATATTATTATTGTTATTATTGTTATTATTATCATAAAGCACTTGTGTTTTAAAGATTATGGGGCAACAATATTGTTTGAGGTGATTGTATTTAAAATTTTTGAGATGAGTAATCTTGTTTTATATTCTGTACGAGTATATAAGTATTGAAGAGGTGATTACGTTATCAGCTACATAATTTTTAACCGGGCTTGAGATTAGATACAGTGGATTTGTTATCATTAATATCTATATTTTATTGATTTTTATTTAACTTGTTCAAAATAATCTACATTCTACTTCTTTGCTTCAGGTATATTATTATTTATTTTTACTACTTTGAATGTTTCACACGGGAAACGCATCTTCCATCAGTGGACATTTTAGTGAAGCCGAACGTGGGCTCGCATTTAGTGCCGGTGGTGGGATTCGACCCCATGTTCACTAGGTCCAAGTCGAGCGCTGTACCGCTAGGCCATCCCAGCACATGTTGGGTGTTTAAAACATGAAGGTTTTTTTTCTGTTGAAAGGGTATACTGTTTTTTTTTTCATATTTATATTTATAGTTTTTCACTGGAAAAGTATTTTTTGTTTGTTAGTTATAATATAATTTTTGTAATGGGTTACCTTTTTAGTATTTATATACTAAAAACTTTGTGATTAATGTAAAAGCTAATGTTACTATTTTTGTAAACAATTAAGCAATGAGCTAAAATTGTAACTAATTTATTGTTTTATGAACTATTTGAAATAAACATGAATATGTATTAGAACTTGTGAATTGTGCACTTAAATTCAAAATGTTACTTAATTTTTTACAAGTGTGTTTTCTTTAATAAACGTACCAACATTATGATAAGTTTAAACAATCGAGATGAATGATAATTTGAAAAAGATGATTGGAAAATTCATTAGACTTGTTTTACATTAACTGTATGTGATGTTCTCAGGGTTTATCGTAAAACGGTCGAAGGACTTATAAGTCTTGTAACAATATCTAAAAGATGGTATGCTACACATTACTACCAATTATAGGGATAATAATCATGGGGATATATACGTTTACAGATGCGTGACATGTGCGTTCTCAAGCTACATTTCAAACTCAGTGTAATATAACGACAACAAAGTGAATCTCTGAATAGAAAAGATACAAAAGGTCATCTCGAATTCGGCGGTGACCTTTAATTTCACGATCTTCCATCATTGGTATCGCGACAACGTAGAAATCTTGATGTGTAATATAAGTTCGATGTTGCACTTGATTGTATCGGATCGTTTTTTTTTGTTTACCAAAGTTTCCTTTTTAGATAATTTAAGGATGATTAAAATAGTGAATTGCTGTAGCAAGATTATGTGGAGGGGTAGATATATAAATGGTTAGCTAATTTCAGGCTTACTGTCTAAACAATAGGGATTAAAATTATTATATAACAAAAGATATGAGTGACTCAGTGGCACGTGATTGCAAGTTTGAGGAAACATGGACGTAGATTTAAATATCAAATTTGATAGAATTTTGAAGAGATCATTAGCCGTTGGGATTGGATGTTAATGTTGTTGATAATTTTGACTCATTCATTTGGTTGGTGACGTGATCACCTCTTCATTATTTCCCATATTTATACGACATGTAGAACAATCGATTTCGATGGCTTGACAAGCGTAGACAAACGTGGAAGAATAACAAAGTTTCTTGGCTGGTAGACGGCATCCTTGTGACGTCGCCACTGTTCGCAAAGATTGACGAGGCCGCCTGATTTTTTTTTCAGGGTTATCTCCCTTAGCCCAAGGGCTACATATGATATACGTATACATTTAGATACCTTTTAAGTATCCTGGGTGTATGTTCGCACCCACCCGCCGTAGCGGAAGCCCAGTTATACCGCTGTGCACTTGGACCCTACTGTTATTAGTCTAGATGCCTAGGGGCACCTAGTGCAGGATGCACCACGTGGAGGACTAACAGTCAGGAATATCACCATCATTGGAAATTAAGATTTTATAAGCATTACTCAAATCCTCAGGATCATTAGCATCCCATAATTTTGACTACTGCTGTTTGACTAATGCTTATGAATTTTTTTTTATTCAGTGATGGAAGTAATTATGTTTTCCTACATCTGTGCAGTGCATACTTGATTTAGACAACCGTGGAACAGTTTGTGGGTTTCTGTTTTGGTTGATAGATGCAAGTTTACACTCAGATTACTTACTTGCCGAGGTGGTCTAGCGGTACAGCGCTTGATTTGGACCTGGGTGGGCATCCGGGTTCGAATCCCACCACCGGCACTAAATGCGGGTGCACGTTCGGCTTTGCTAGAAAATGTCTACTGCTGAAAGATGTTTCCCGTAAAACATTCAAAGTAGTAAACATTTAAAGATGCATTTTTAAGGTATATGTGTATACAACAACATAGCATCCCAAATTCCTATACAGAGGTTGTCAGATGGGTAAATGAAGTTTCTTGATACGAAGACCGTTTTTTGTGACAACGCCGGTGCTTACAAGAATTGACGAGGCGATCTTTGGGGGAACTGGGCGTTGACATCGGTTGACGGAACCACCATCCTAACCGGCTAAATTTGATAAATGGATACCTTGAGCATCTTGGCTGTATGCTAGCACCCATTCAATGAGCGGGGATGTAGTGAAAGCCCAATTATGTTGCTGTGCACTCGATCCTTATGGACATTTAGTCCAGGATGCACTACGTGGGGAAGGAACAGTCAGAAATATCACCATAATCGGAAATTGAGACTATAGGCATTACTCAAATCCTTAGGATTATTAGCATCCGAGCACAAATCCATAGTACCAACAATTTAATAAATAGGAAGTGGGCCTCACAATGTTGCTATAATAATTTTACCGTTTTGCTGTAGTAATTTCTAATCTAATCGTATAACATTAACTGTTTTCAGCTTGTTTTTTGGTGGGGACAGGTTTAGCAATATTGCACAACTTGAGAATTGTGGAAACAAAAACATTGTGTAGCACTATGAGCAAAGTTTGTTTAAGTATAATGTGAAATATATCTTTTTAATGCATTATACAATGTGATTAATTATGTGTTTCCGCCTACTTAAACTGCATGGTCACTGAGTTTAGTAGATAGTAAAGTGCACATTTTGTTTTCGAAATTTATATTCGTTTCCTAGTTTTTTCTTCAATTTTCAAACGTTTTGCACAGCTGATTTTCAAGTTGTTTATTAAAATGTTTGGAGTTTTGTTTTGAACAAAAAATATTTTTTTAGCATATGGGCACGTTGATAAAGCTCTTAGACTTGATTCCATATTTGCTACCGGTGGCAGGACTCAAGCCTTAGTTTAAATCCAGTTTTTGGGATATGTAAAAGCTGTCGATTCATTTGGGTATCTGATTGCTTAACTTTGGCAACTAATAGGGATGTTTTGTGGGATTTTGGTAATTTGGACTACCTTGGGCGATAATAACCGTTGGGGTGACTTATTGATTCACTTTGGTTGGTGACGTGATCACTTCATTATTTTCCATATTTATACGGCATAGCAAACGATCGATTTCGATGGTTTAATAACTTTAACAAATGTGGAAGAATAACAAAGTTTCTCGGCTGGTAGACGGCATCAGTGTGACGTCGCCACTATTCACAAAAATTGACGAGATAGTTTGATCTTTGTCAGGGTTACCTTCCATAGCCCAATGACTGCATAAGGTATAGGTATACCAAGATATCTTTTAAGTACCCTAGGTGTATGCTTGCATCCACCGACCGCAGCGGAAGCCCAGCTATACCGCTGTACACTCAGTCCCTGCTGTTATTAGTCTATATTCCTGTTTGCATCTAGTCCAGGATGCACCACGTGGGGGGACGAACAGGCAGGAATATCGCTATTATTGGAAATTGAGACTTTATAAGCATTACTCAAATCCTCATGGATTATTAGCATCCTGTGATGATGACTACCAGTGGAGGGACTCAAACGTTGGTTTGACCCAATTGTTCTATCTTCAACGAATAATGTTTGATCTAATTGATATTTTTCAATATTGCAGTGTCAATCCAAATGTCCGGACCAGGTCCGCCTATTCAGACGTCTCCTGTTAAATCGACGGTTACTGACAATTCTCGAGGACGAGATGTTGGGGGTGAATCGCGTCGCGAGAAAAAGATTGGTCACCGTCGTGTTAACGAGGAAGGAACGGTCACGTATAAAAAGGTGATTATTATTATTATTTACTTTTCAAAGATTAACTTTAAATGCACCAATTATTATTAGACATAATAATGGCTGGAGGGCCAATCTTCATTCATTTTGTTGGTGACGTGGTCACCTCTTCATTATTTACCATATTTATACGACATAGCAAACGATCGATTTCGATGGCTTGACAAGCGTAGACAACCGTGGAAGAATAACAAAGTTTCTTGGCTGGTAGACGGCATCCTTGTGACGTCGCCACTGTTCGCAAAGATTGACGAGACCGCCTGATTTTTTGTCAGGGTTATCTCCCTTAGCCCAAGGGCTACATATAATATACGTATACATTTAGATACCTTTTTAAGTATCCTGGGTGTATGTTCGCACCCACCCGCCGTAGCGGAAGCCAGTTATACCGCTGTGCACTCGGACCCTACTGTTATTAGTCTAGATGCCTAGAGGGCACCTAGTCCAGGATGCACCACGTGGAGGACTAACAGTCAGGAATATCACCATCATTGGAAATTGAGACTTTATAAGCATTACTCAAATCCTCAGGACCATTAGCATCCCGGAGGGCTAATTTGATACAGCATTAAATTTTAATGTGATTGCATGTAGATCCGATGCCCACTTCCTACATCAAGTATGGCCTTGCTTGATTTAGGATACTGATGATCCACGAGAATTTGAGTAAAAGTTTCAAATTCGAATAATGGTGATATTCATGACCGACTCTCCTTCTCCACATGGTGCATCCTGGACTAGGTGTTCATAGGCATCTAGACTAATAACAGCAGAGACCGAGTGCACAGCGGTACAACTGTGCTTCCGCTACGGCAGGTGACTGCACCCATACTCCCATAGTATTGCACCAATTGGTACTTTTTGCAGCCTTTTGGCAATTTGGACTAACCTGGCCGATAATAACTGGTGGCGGGATGTTCATCCCCAACAATGATGATGATGCTTTGATTGATTGTTTGATTGGTCTGTATGATTGTAGAAAACGACCAACGAGCTGCAAAGTGCCATTCAATTGGGCATTCAGCATCATATTGGTTCGCTGCAACAGACACCCGATCGCGATCTTTTGTACAGCGACTTCAACATTATGAACTTGGTCTATTTTCCACACGAAGGCACCAAAACGACCCAGGCTCATGCGTATGCCGACTTTCGCTTTCGGATTTACGCTCCCGTGGCATTTCGATGCTTTCGCAAGCGGTACAAATTGGACATTTGCGATTTTTTGGTGAGTTGGCATGACATGGCATTTAAAAAAAATTAATTATTTTTACGTTTGCTACTTTGAATATTTTGACAAGAAACATCTTTTAGCAGTGGACATTTATGCTGAAGCCGAACGTGGGCCCGCATTTTAGTGGGCCGATGGTAGGATTCTAACTCATGCCCTCCGAGGTCCAAATTCGAACGCTGTACTGCGCTAGACCACCTCCTTCGTGGATGCCAATGATCCAAGAGGATACTGAGTAATGCTTGACAAAGTCTCAATTTGCAATGACGATGATATTCCTGACTGTTAGTCCTCCACGTGGTGCATCCTGGACTAGGTGCCCCTAGGCATCTAGACTAATAACAACAGGGTCCGAGTGCACAGCGGTATAACTGGGCTATCGCTTCGGCGGGTGGGTGCAAGCATACACCCAGGGTACTTAAAAGGTATCACAAGGATGCCGTCTACCAGTCAAGAAACGTTATTATTCTTGTACGTTGTGTCACACTTATCAAGCCATCGAAGTCGATCGTTTGATATGTCGTATAAATATGGAAAATGCTAAAGAGATGACCCCACATCACCAACCGAAATGAAATGAATGAATGTGAAAGATGATGACAATGACGAAGCCATTTGACTGTCTGTTAGGATTTGTTATTGTTCATTATGGTCTTGGTAACACCTCTTTACCATCTCTATAGTTGTATGGCACATTAAAACAAACGTAGAAAAATAGCGAAGTTTCTTGGCTAGTAGACGGCACAATTATTGGCAAGGATTAACGAGGCTGCCAGATTATTTGTCAATGTTGTCTTCCTCTGGCCAATGGCTACACATACCTTTTAGGTACCATATTTGCATCCATCCGTCGAAGCGGAATTCCAGTTATACCACTGTGCACTCGGTCCCTGCTGTTGGTAGTCTAGATGCCTATGGACACCTAGTTCAGGATGTACCACATGGAGGAGGAACATTATTGGAAATTGGATCATTAGCATCTGTTATAATGGATAGTTATCTAACCCATTCTACTAATTGTATAACCACAATGATGATTACAATATTAATATTAATCATGTTTAAAATGAACCTTCTAGAGATAACTAATCATGGAGTCTGCAACTTATTGTAAACATTGATCTACTTTTCAGGATTATTGGCATTTTGTATATTGCGATGAGGGCACAACATGGATTTATCAATGTCATTTAGTTTGTTGTTTTGTATATATATATATATATATATATATATATTTGTGTCGCTATGAAATGACGTGTCAATTAACATTTGACGTATTATTTATAAACACTGTAAACATGAATAAATAATAATAATAATAATGTGAATGAATGATGAATAATATGGGGACAGCTGTAATCGTAACAATGCGGCTGTTTTCGATGTTGTCCGACTGCAAATTGCACATTATTGTTGCCGGGGTGGCGTAGCGGTACGGCGCTCGATTTGGACTTGGGTGGGCATCGTCGGTTGATTCGAATTCCACTAAATGCGGGCCCAAGCGTTTGGCTTCCCCCACTGCCGACAAGATGCGCTTCCAGTCAAACATTTAAAGTACTTTCAAAAATTGTGCCGGGGTGGTCTAGCGGTACAGCGCTCGAATTCGGACCTCGGTGGGCATGGGTTTGAATCCCGCCACGGCATTAAAATGCGGGCCCACGTTCGGCTTCACTAAAATGTCCAATGCTGAAAGATACGTTTCTCATAAAACATTCAAAGTAGCAAACATTAAAAAAAGAGTTGTTGACCTTTATTTCGATTTCCATTCAACCGTGTCGTCACAATCCTATTGGCACTTTGTCGAGGTGGTTTGGTGGAACACAATGTCTTTTTTTGTGTTTCTAAAGAGACTACGATGTCCAACTTGCACTCCAGTCGTCTTCTGTCAACCAGACTGATTACATTCTAGTTTTCGATGTTCAAATGTCTTGAGGCATTTTGTTGCTGTTTTTAAATCGTTCTATACCGTTGTGTAAATGTTTCTGCGTTTATATCATTATTTAAATAGTTGATATTTAAAGTACTTTTTTATCATGTGAAATTGGATAATGTTACCAACGGGTATTAGGTCGTTTTTGTTAAAATTGGTCCTCTTGTTTTTGTCTGCATTTTCACCGACAACTTTATCTGAATTTATTCGTACAAATAAGCAATTATTTAATAGTGAATTGGTACATGACTGTGTTTATATCAAGGCTTATTTTAATGTGTGATTAAAAAAATTGTCAAATCGAAATAAATGGAAGTTTGGTTGTAGCATTTTTATCAAACAGTAAAAAATTGCACGAAATGAATTGTGTGTGTGTGTGTGTGAAAAGTCATTATTTATATTGAGTAATTTAAACAGTAACTAAATGCGGTCCTCTATCCAAGGTTTCACTTGACAAATAGGATATAGTTTATCTGTCTTGATTGGGATGTTAATGATCCACGAGGATTTGAGTAATACTTGTAAAATTTCAATTTCCAATGATGGTGATATTCCTGACTGTTCAACCTTCATGTGGTGCATCCTCGAATAGATGCTCATAGGCATCTAGACTAATAACGGCAGTGACTGAATGCACAGCGGTATAACTGGGCTTCCGCTTCGGCGGGTGGGTGCGAACATACACCCAGGATACTTAAAAGGATATCTTATGGTATGCAGTCATTGGGCTAAAGAAGGTAACCCTAACAAAGATCGAACTATCTCGTCAATTTTTATGAACAGTGGCGACGTCACACTGATGCCATCTACCAGCCAAGAAACTTTGTTATTCCTCTACATTCGTCACGATTGTTAAGCCATCGAAGTCGATCGTTTGCTATGCCGTATAAATATGGAAAATGATGAAATGGTGACCCCACGTCACCAACCATAAATGAAATAAAATTTTGTACCGATATTATCAATCGGTGTCAATGTGTGGGGTGATGATAGACTTGTATCTGCAGCAACTAAATGCCGTCCTGTGTCATTTGACGAATATGATATAGTTTATCTAACTTGATTGTCATACAATTGAAAATTGAATATCAATATAGTGCGATCGCATTTCTAAGATGTACTTTTATCTTGTACTTTAAGATAGCCATGGTACATGGTATGTATAAGCATGAGAGTATTCTACGGTTAATCAGTATTTGCATAATGATTAGCCTGTCATTAAAGACTGAATAATAATCGAACGATTCATTTTTCATTTCATTTTGTTGGTGACGTGGCGTCCCCTCTTCATTATTTCCCATATTTATACGACATGTAGAACGATCGATTTCGATGGCTTGACAAGCGTAGACAAACGTGGAAGAATAACAAAGTTTCTTGGCTGGTAGACGGCATCCTTGTGACGTCGCCACTGTTCGCAAAGATTGACGAGACCGCCTGATTTTTTTACAGGGTTATCTCTCTTAGCCTAAGGGCTACATATGATATACATTTAGATACCTTTTAAGTATCCTGGGTGTATGTTTGCACCCACCTGCCGTAGCGGAAGCCCAGTTATACCGCTGTGCACTCGGACCCTGTTGTTATTAGTCTAGATGCCTAGGGGCACCTAGTCCAGGATGCACCACGTGGAGGACTAACAGTCAGGAATATCACCATCATTGCAAATTGAGACTTTATAAGCATTACTCAAATCCTCAGGATCATTAGCATCCCTCTTCCATTATTGCCGAAGCGATATTGAACAGCGTGTTAATTAGCGTTTCCACTTTGTAGTTGTTTCATTTATAGTACGGTGTTTTTCAGCATTAATATATATCTTGGTCAAGGAAAGATTCTTCTTTTTTTGTAGCTTTTATGTAGGGTGGCTGGTTCTGATCAATTTTCTCACTTGGGTTCTCTATATTAAACAATTATAACGTCAGTCTTTTATTGCCGGATGTCTTGTCTGCCGCAATTATTCTTTTTCTTCTCTGTTTTTTTAAATCATTTTCACTGTGGTTTTTTTTAAATGTTTTACGAGAAACATCATCGGGGATAAACATCCTCCACCGGTTATTATCGCCCGAGGTAGTCCAAATTACCAAAATGCTACAAAACATCAATTTTCATAACGTGAGCCATGTTGACTTGAAATGTTAATTGCATCCCTCCAATGATCTCCATTAACTGCATATGATAAGCAATGTAGTGCCCAATTATTGAGTAATCTACTTGAACGAAGGGGGGGGGCTTATAATCGATAAATCGACTACAATGTCCGTTCAAATTATTCGTTGGCTATCCGGTTGGAATGGTTGGGTTTTTATAGCTATTCTGGTATGAATAATTTA
Organism: Cardicola forsteri; assembly: GCA_025895645.1. NCBI lineage: Eukaryota > Metazoa > Platyhelminthes > Trematoda > Strigeidida > Aporocotylidae > Cardicola > Cardicola forsteri. The sequence continues at coordinate 49,118 of JAKXYG010001175.1, read as the reverse complement.
TTAGGCCAGTCATAGGTGTCTAAAATCGTTCATACAATGGTACATTGAAACGTTTGTAAAGTCATTTTAAAGCATTACTAGCAAGTGTCATATATAGTTGTTAATTACTCATTTCTTATGCGGGGACTTTATTTTTGGAAACAATGGCAAAGTCGTTGGACTGACATTTGTGTGCGCTTTCGAAAACCGTGAACAGTGGAAGGGGCTAATGCTACGAGAACTTGGAACTAATAAAGAGGTGGCATTGCCATCAACTTTTATTACTATTATTATTATTATATTCTTATGCATGATACCTATTTTATCACGATTATATATCGATTTACACAAATGTGCATTGTGGTACAATTACAAATACACAAATTATGTATTTTTTGCGTATGTGCGTGTATGCCTGTAAACAATTGTTTATTTGGAGAGGAAGTGATATTCAAAAATTTTGTCAAAAAATTGCAATTCTTATCATTATTGTTAGTTCCAAAATGTATTGATTGATCTATTCGGTTTTGTATTGACGAAAGGTGTTGGTTGCAGTTTACTTATGCAAGGCGTCATTATAGGTTATGTTGCTTGTTAGCGCCGAGTGGAGGCTTGCCATTGCACTTTGGCGGGTTGAAGCTCGCGACGATCCCTAATCGGGTTTGCTCAGGCGTGCAGCTTTTGTCATTGAGGAGACGGAGTGGTCTAGGGGTACAGCGCTCGGTTTTGATCTGAGTGGGGTTCGAATCACACCACCAACCCACTAAATGCGGGCTTCGCTAGAGTGTCTACTGCTGAAAGATGCATTTCGCGTGTAAAACATTTAAAGTAGTAATTATAAATAAAAATAAATGCAATTTGGGTGTTTCATGTCAGCTGTTGGAGGTATGCTAAATTCTTTATAATGAGAAAATGACCTTTGTGAAATTCATTTGTGACTGGTTGGTGATGTAGTCAGAACTTTATCATTTCTATAATTATACAGCATATTAAACGATTGACAGAAGTATAATACAGTTGATGCTAATGATTTGAGGATTTGAGTAATGCTTATAAAGTCTCAATTTCCAATGATGGTGATATTCCTGACTGTTAGTCCTCCACGTGGTGCATCCTGGACTAGGTGCTCATAGGCATCTAGACTAATAACAGCAGGGTCCGAGTGCACAGCGGTATAACTGGGCTTCCGCTACAGCGGGTGGGTGCGAACATACACCCAGGATACTTAAAAGGTATCTAAATGTATACGTATACCATATGTAGCCCTTCGGCTAAGGGAGATAACCCTGACAAAAAATCAGGCGGCCTCGTCAACCTATGTGAACAGTGGCGACGTCACAAGGATGCCGTCTACCAGTCAAGAAACTTTGTTATTCTTCCACGTTTGTCTACGCTTGTCAAGCCATCGAAATCGATCGTTTGCTATGTCGTATAAATATGGGAAATAATGAAGAGGTGACCACGTCACCAACCAAAATGAATGAATGAATAATGCAGTTTCTTGGCTGGTAGATGGTGTCACTATTCACAAAGGTTGACGAGGCCTAACGGCTACATACATTAAGAAAGTTTTTAAGCATCGTGCTTGCAGTCGACACAGATGCCTAGTTATACCGCCCTGCAGTCGGTTTCCACTGTGTACTCAGTCCAGGATTATCGCTTTGATTGGAAATTGAAACTCTACAATCATTACTCAAATTTTCAGGATGATTAGCATCCCAATCGATTGTACACCACCGATCGATGAGCCTTTATTTAAGACAGCGATTTCAAAACTGTTCACTCTAAAGACCATGGGGCAACAAGAGTGTTCTATGGGACTGTACGCTGAATATCCGATGTATCAACCATTCAGCTTTTTCTGAATCTCACTCTACCGTGTGATGACGATTATGTGTTCACTTTTTTGCTGTTGTTTTTTATGAAATGGTGTCTTTAACTGTTTTTCCTGAAAATGGTCTAGTCACTCATTTTACTCACCAATCGGGTAGAGTTATTCACTAACTTTTAAACTTGGCACATTTCGAAGTGTCCCTTATTACCTGCACGCTATGGATTACTTGCCTGCCTTTTGTCAGTTATGGGATGCTAATCATCATGAGAATTTGTGTAACGCTTACTTTTACTGAATTTTCGCTCAGTGAATGGGTGCCGGTTAGACTTATTAATCCTGAAGAAGATCGCCTTGTCAATTCACGTGAACACTGGCGTGGTCGCAAGAAAGTCGGTCTTCTAGCCAAGAAACTTCATTTCTCGTCTGATAACATTTGTGTATAGGAATTAAAATTGCTTGTATACCAAGTTGGAATTTATGAAGAGGTGGACGGCTCTACCACCAACTTATGTTACGTTTTGTCAGTTTTGACCAGAAACAATTGGTCAGGCCGATACAATTTTTGTGTTCCAATTAATAATAACAAGAGAAGGACACGTTCCTCATCATATTAATTATTTTTGTCGACTATTTGTTCAGAATTCGTTGTGTAATCATCGTTTGCGCGAATTGTCAAATCCAGGTGCCAGTGGTTCCATATTTTACATTACGCATGACGATGAATTCATTATCAAGACGGTTCAACACAAGGAGGTGTCATTTTTGCGCAAATTGTTGCCCGAATACTTTATGAATCTGATGCAACATCCTCGGACATTGTTACCTAAATATTATGGATTGTACTGTTATCAGGCAAGTTGATTTGATTTTTACACGATGCACGAGGATTTGACTAATGCTTGTGAAGTTTCAATTTTCAATGATGGTAATATTTCTGACTGTTCATTCTTCCCAGACGTCTAGACTAATAACAGCAGGGTCCGAATGCATGGCGGTATAACTGGACTTCTGCTACGGCGGGTGGGTGCAAACATACACCCAGCTATTGGGTTAAGGGAGATACAACCAGTTGGCGCCGTCTACCAGCCAAGAAACTTCGCCTGTTGGTCCCACATGTCAATTATCTCCCTTAGCCTAACGGCTACGTATGGTATGTGTATCTTGAAATACTCACTTACCGAAGTGGAAGTTCACTTACACCGCTGTGCACTTGGTTTAGGATATGCCACTTGGAGGTGTCAATCAGGGATATCAAGATTCCAAATAAGAATAAAAGAAGGCGTAAACTGTGAGATGAATTCATTTCGTATATTCTCGTCAGTCACAAACATATAACATTTTAGTATATGTATGCAAAAAAGGGGGGTGCAGATAACATTTAAATTAGTACAACTCATTGGAATTATAAAGAGAACCCAATGCTTTAGATATCAAGATTATTAAAAATTGAAACAGGGGTTAAAATGGGCAATGTCAAAAATAACACCTTAAAATTATTTGACTTTCCTCACATCACTTAAGCACATTAGGCACATCAACATTTTACTAAAAATAACCCTTCAACATCACTTTAGCAATACCAATTATTAAAGATTTTCTATCCAATTCATCCTCGTTAAGGATAAGTAAAAAGATTTTGAACTATATTGAGGTCAGGGCTGTATGGAGGCAATTGAATGAAGCTCAGTTTTTTGCTATTTCAAGAATTTTTAGTCTAAACAATAAAAAAATACTTTAAATTTAAAATTATGATAAAAAGCACGTTATTCTGTTTGGCAGTTGTTCGAACTTAATTCTAAAATATCCATGAAGACATGTAATGGATACGAAACCTTTTTAACAATGCAATTATAGTTTTGAGGAAAATCCGAACCATAAATAGCCGTGGATTGCACTGTCCATGGTTTGTACTTTAAATCACACTCGTCAGCAAAAAAATCAATCTCCAGAAACAAACTGAACGGTTTGCATACATTTTTGGAAATTCCACACGTCTTTTTCTATGTTGTGCTGTTAACGGAACTTTTTTTCACGTTTTCTTTAACTGCAAATTGACTGATTTCATTCGATTGCGGAAAAGTTAATATAAAATATTAACTCATTCTTCGTTTTGTATTTGTTTAATGGACTTCATTCTGTTTTTTTTTCAATTTGGTGATTATAGACAAATCATTTCGTTTACTAGTTGATGGTACAGATCCAGTTCCAACTGTTTTTAGACGTGTGTAATCCTTTAAAACTCTGTAACCAATCCTTGTACTTACCTCGAATAAATTTGCAAGTTGTTCAATAGTTAAACCAAAATTATAACGTTTTTTATTTGTTCGTAATTTTCAGCAGTTGAAAAAAAGCTTCCATTGCTGTAATCAATTGCCGTCAGTGTTTAAAATTGTACCAAGGTCAAGAGGTGAAATTAAAATGTTGACAAATTGGTAAAACAATTATGTGGGGTCAAGTATTTAAAAATGTTCTTTGATCTTTTCACATCATAATTAATGCTTAATTTTATATACACACAAAATTTGAAAACTAATCAATTTTTTTTAAATAAAATGCATGCAGTAACATGTGTTGGGTTATGTAAGTACTCGTAAAATTATGTAAATAAATAATAATGTTCTTTGAAATTATTGTTGCGTAATCATTATTAACTTAATATGTATAGAATTTTTATGTGTAACTATTACCATTTACCCATTTGAATGCTATTCATCTAAACAAAACCCCATTAACTTCAAGTATTGATATCCCATATTGTTGTAGCATCATTACTTTGTTGACAAAAATATATACTCTAGTTAAAACAAAAAATATTGAAAAATAAGAGTCCATTTTAGACCCTGTAGTACTGCTCAAATCCTGAAGATTATTAACATCTAAACTGTAACATGTGCAAATCCTAGATTTAACCGGTGCATTATCGCGAGTAATATTTACAGAGCAGGCAGTAGCGTCGCGAGTCACATTCTGCCTTGTTTGAGCTCTGAGAATGGTGTTTTTTTGAATTTGGTCATCAGTTTCAGCCCTGTTGACCACGGCCTTTAATTGATTTTTGTGAGAGTTTCGACCGCGAGTATATAGACCAGTTAGCCGCGGCCAGCCATCCTGGTGAGAAGACGAGCAATTTTTAAACCACCTTTTCTAGGCCCCTCTCCGGGTGGAGCAAGCAGTGCTGTCTCTAAATAGGGCTGCTTGGTGATAATACTCAGGGTGACACCGATAACCGTTGTCGCCTTCTTGTCAACGCGTTAACGACCTTAACGCCTGAGTATCCGTTTGGTCCACGGCTGTTTATTTGGCACAGCCTTATTCACAGCTAACCTCTATTGCTAAAGGTCGTTCCACTATCCGCCACCTGTGGACGCGCTAAGTACGGGTCGGTCTCCCCTTAGCTGACGTTTTTGCAGACGTTTTGGTTTTTTAGACTACCCTGAGTGATAATAACCGGTGGGGGATGTTTATCCCCGATGATGATGATGACTGTAACATGTGCCGAGGTGGTCTAGCGGTACAGCGCTCGACTCGAACCTGGGTGGGCATCACTTCCGGTCCACTAAGTGCGGGCCCACGTTCGGCTTTGCCAAACTGTCCACTGCTAAAAGATGCGCGTTTTGCCCATATAAATGTAAATCAACCTATTATTTGCTGCTAATGATGATCGTGTGTTGATGATGAACGTTTGCAGTCGGGTCAGAAAAACATTCGCTTTGTCGTCATGAACAACTTGCTGCCGTCGTCTGTAGTCATCCACGAAAGGTACGATCTCAAGGGTTCGACATACAACCGCCAAGCGAATGTTGCCGAAAGGGCCAAGTCGTCGCCTACTCTCAAGGATTTGGATTTCATGTAAGTCGTTGATGTTGAATTTTCAAATTTTGTGTTATGGCTAATGACCTTGAGGATTTGAATTATGATTACAAGTCGCTTTTCAAAATAAGCATAAGGCAGCAACACCGACCAAGTCTCGTAATTCAAAGAGAGCATGAGACAACAAAATGTTTCCATGTATTTGAACATTGTGCCAAACGGTTTGCTTGATCCCCTATGAAACATTCATTTCAATTTGATCTTCTCGAATGGTTCTTAGTCAAATTTTTTTGTGGTCTACTCGCAACATTTCTTTTATCACCTTCAATTGTCCATTCGATTTTCCAAAATCGTTCTTGCTGGTTTTTGTGGGCGGTAAACGTAGAATTTGGCCAAGTAATTTTTTTATCTAATTGTCATGTAGTAAACGAAAGTCAGTTCTTCTCGTGATTTCATTATTTGAAATGTAATTGCGCCAAGTAATCTTTAAAATACTTCTAAGACACGGGCGATAAAAAACATCAACCATCTTATCTATCTTGTCTGGTCGTTTCCACTTTTCACTTCAACATATTGCCGTAGGAATGGAAGGCAGATGGAAGAACATGACCATATTGATTTGAGTCTATGGAATACTGCTCACTAAACTTTGTGATGCTAATGATTCACGAGGATTTGAATAATCCTTATAAAGTTTCAATTTCCAATAATGGTGATATTCCTGACTGTTCGTCCTCAACGTGGTGCATTCTAGGACCTAGATTAACTCAGCGGCGACCGAGTACTTGGAATGGAAGATTGAAAATAGTAAAAGAAAGGTTGGGGGTAGACTATAGAAAACTTGGCTAAGAATTATTCGGTAAGGTCTAATTGAAATGAATGTTTCAAGCAAAACGTTTGGCATAATGTTCAAATGCATAGAAACATTTTGTTGTCTCATATTCTCTTTGAATTACGAGACTTTATTGTTTTGTTTTTTTCTGTAATTGTTGTCTAATAGTCATATGCTTATTTTTAAAGCAAACGGGTTTTGTAATAATAAATAATAATAATAATAATAATAATAATCTTAACGTATACGTATACCATATGTAGCCGTTGGGCTAAGGGAGTCAACCCTGACAACAAATCAGACAGCTTTGTCAATCTTTGCAAACAGTAGGGTGCTGTTATTTGTTTTTCTACTTTTGGTACACTTAACAAGCTGTAGAAGTTGTTCAATATGTTCTACAACTATTGAAATAATGAACAATTGATTACAACCTATTGAATGAATGCATGATTTAACCGCATTCATATTTTTATGTACTACGATATGATGAAACTGTATATGGGTCATCTTATACAACATTTTGTTTTGTGTGGTTAATAAAGAGTCTATATTTGACAAACATATTGGTTTGTCGTAAAATATTACAAAAAATATATAATAAAATAATAATAATAATCTAATTATATATATATAAACTACTCATGCGATAGTTGCGCACTCACACACAATTAAAACATCTTATGTTACAATTGAAAAAGAGGTAATTCAATTTAATTTAATTTTGTTCACATAAATTGAAACATAACACGCAATAGCATGCAAGTAGCTATTTTTATTAAACATTGCCCCATCCAACACTACTGACATTCCTTTTTATAAGTAGTATGGATGGGTACGACTTCGTCTTTGCCCAAATGGTCACTGCCAGTTAAGAAATTATCGTGCTAAAATTGGGATTGCCTATATATAAACTCCATTGACATGACAGGAGTACGATGCCCCTAGTAATACACCATAAAGTGTATAAAATTTTTAATTATTTATTCTAGTAGATGATGTGGTCATCTCTCTATTAATCGTTATATTTATACGGTATAGCAAGAATGAGCGACTTCAATGGCTTGATAAGCGTGATGAACGTGTAGAAGAATGACGAAGTTTATTGGCTGGTAGACGGTATATTTGTGACGGCGCCATTGTAATGCTAATAAAGTTTCAATTTCCAATGATGGTGATATTCCTGACTGTTCCATCTCCACGTGGTGCGTCCTGGACTAGGTACCAACAGGTATCTAGACTAATAACAGCTGAGACCAAATGCACAGTAGTAAAACTGGGTTTCTGTTACGGTGCAAACATACATCAAGGAAACTGAAATGGTATCTCAAGGTACATATATACCATATATATATATAACTCTGACGAAAAAATCAGGGGGCCTTGTCAATCCATGCAAACTGCGGCGTTGTAACAAGGATGCGTCTACCATCCAGTAAACTTCTACACGCTTGTTACACCTATCAAGCAGCTTTATAAATTCCAATCAAGATGTCTCAGATACATTTGGCACAACATCCATTTCGCATCCTACGTATCAAGGGACTCGATGAAAAAGATCAGTAACCACCAAATTCGAAATGACCTTCAATTTCATGATCTTCCTTTATTGGTATCGCGACAACGGAGATTGCGCTGGTTTGGACACGTTTGTCGTAGAAATCCTAATGCAATCTCACGTATCGTAACGCTGGCTTGTCCAAATATCGACTGGAAGAATAGGAAAGGAGGTCAAAAACGTACTTGGATGGATGCTGTTTGGGACGATCTTCACACAATTTTGGCCGGCACTTTATCTTGGAAACAATGGCTAAGTCGATGGACTGACATATCCCTACACGCCTCTGAAAATTGTGAACAATGGAAAGGGGGATTATTCGAGATGCTATGCGAATTTGAAATTAATGAAGATGTGGCTTTGCCCCACTTACTTTTGTTGTTGTTGTTATTAATTGTTCAATATACCGTTCAAATATAGAAATAATGAATGAATATACAAAAATAATATAATTAAAACTTACATTTTAACATTAATTACTACATAGTCACATACATACAAGCTATTGTATATGTTTGTGACCAAATAGGAAATGCAATTTTGCATCTTTCAATACTGTCAAAACGTATTGTGTTCCATTTTAGGAGCTTGCATCCTGATGGTATATGGTTGGAAGCTGATACGTACGATGCTCTTATGAAGGCCATTGGAAGTGATTGCTTGGTATGTTTTGTTTTTGGCTGTTTCAGTGTTGTACATTGTGTCCACTAAATGTGGAGCTCCCCCCCCCGGTTGACTTTGCTTAACCGTTCACTTACTTTGAAATGTTTTTTTTTCCATTTTGACATTTTCTGCCCCATCCCCTCGTCCCGAGAAAGCATTCTATCAAATCTTTCAATATTTGTTTTAAATTACGGAATTTGTTTTTCTACATTTAATTATTGAATAGTGTATTCATTTTGGGGGTGGGTGGGTTAGTATTATGTAAACGTTTTCATTTCAAACGATGATGATTAATGAATTGTATTGCTACAATGAAAATAACATATTGGTAGACAAAATGGCATTCATGTGAGAAACAACTAGTGACAGTTGTGTGAAGATTTTGGTTTTTTTATTCATTAAGGATATTCATTTAAATAATCATTTTAGATTATGAACTTTATTTACTAGTTTTATGTTTTTCTATAATTATTGATTTTTTGTTTATTTCACAAACGTAGTCAGTCGCCTCTCCATTATTTCTATATTTGTACAGCACATTAAACGATCAATTTTGATGGTATCGGGATGTTTTGGGGTTGTTAGATGACATCCTTGTAATGGGGCCACTGTTTGCACAAATTCACGAGGCTTCCTCTTTTTTTGACAGGGTTGTCTCTTTTTAGCCCAACAGCACTGTATAATCTTTTAAGTATTCTGGGTAAATGCTTACATCTAGAATGTGTACCCGGTTTTTGTTGTGATATTGCAGGTATTTAAATACACCTAGTTAGGTGCCGGGATGGTCTGGCAGTACATCACTCAACTTGGACCCGGGTGGGCATCGGGGTTCGAATCCCACCACCGGCCCACTGAAATGCGGATCTACGTTTGGCTTCGCTAAAATGTTCCCACTACTGAAAGATGCTTCAAAGTAGTAAAAATAAACGAATAATAATAAATATTATGGGAAATTGAAACTTTATAAGAAATACTCCAACGGCTACAAATGATATACGTATACTTTTTAAGTACCCTGGGCATATGCTTGCACCCACCCGCCGAAGTGGTAGCCCGGTTATACCGCTGTGCACTCGGTCCCTGCTGTTATTAGTCTAGATGCCTTTCAGCACCTAGTTCAGGATGTACCATGTGGAGGATGAACAGTCAGGAATATTACCATTATTGGAAATTGAGACTTTGTTAAGCATTACCCAAATCCTCGTGGATCATTAGCATCCCATTAATGGAAGTATATTGAGAATATATATATATATATATGTACATACCATATAATTAGTGCCATAAAACAAAATAAAAATACAGCGCAAAACAAAAATTGGATATTAATCAATGCATAAATTACAATTTTGGCCGGTAATTTATCTTGGAAACAATGGTTAAGTCGATGGACTGACATATTCCTACACGCCTCCAAAAATCGTGAACAATGGAAAGGGGGATTGTTCGAGATGCTATGCGAATATGTGGCTTTGCCCCACTTCCTTTTGTTGTTGTTTTTATTTTGCATAAATCATAATAAGCCATAATATGAAGTGTGTAAATCACTTTGATAGGTTAACAACAAGGCCATTTACACATTGATGATAGTTGGTAAGTAATCGGCAATCAATGGGGATGTGCACGGGAGAGCAAGCATGTAAAATCGTCTCATTTTCCATATGGCTTTGCTTATTTTTCCATTTCATGCCAAAAGTGAGTAGTGTTGTTTCATGATATGCTATTTGAAATGTCATTCTGTTTATTCAGGTATTGAAATCGTTCAACATTATGGATTATTCTTTGCTGTTGGGCATCCACAATTTGGATCAAGCTAAACGCGATCGAGTAAGTTGTACAACAAGTTGCCAAACTCTTTTGCCTTTCGTTCATTGTGGTTGATGATAACAAAGTGGGCTTTTCATTATTTTCCATATTTGTACGACATCATATTAAAACGGTCGACTTCGACGGCTTGATCGTTGTAGAAGAATAATGAACTTTCTTGATCGGTAGGCGGCATCATCCTTTTGACAGCGACATTGTTCGCAAAGATTGACGAGCTGATGGTGGTATTCCTGAATGACACGTCGTTATGATGCATCGGGCACTTGGTGCCCTCAGGCATCTACAGACTAATAACAACTATTGGGAAGTATTTAGGCAATTTAGAATGGCTTTTTAATTAATTATTTGTAATTTATTTGTTTGAATGTTTGAATTGTGTTACACAGTAAGTGGACATTTATTTTTTCTAAACGAATGCCCGCATTTAGGAGCATAATGGGAATTGAGCCCGCTTACACACAAAAAGAATATGATTTTTTAGGACATATTATTAGTTCACGTCAGTGACATTTGCATTAATCGCTTAATTCACATGAATGACTGAACCAGTACCAAATCCGTGTTAATAATATTATGGGAATCGAAAGATTGGACTAATAGGTTTATTTTTAAGAAACTCTGGTCAATTGGTCATCATCTTCATGTCTATGGGATGCTAATGATCTACGAGGATTTGAATAATGCTTATAAAGTCTCAATTTCCAATGATGGTGATATTCCTGACTGTTAGTCCTCCACGTGGTGCATCCTGGACTAGGTGCCTATAGGCATTTAAACTAATAACAGCAGGGTCCGATTGCACAACGGTATAACTGGGCTTCCGCTACGGCGGGTGGGTGCGAACATACACCTAGGATACTTAAAAGGTATCTAAAGGTATATGTATACCATATGTAGCCCTTGGGCTAAGGGAGATAACCCTAACAAAGATCAGGCTATCTCGTCAATTTTTGCGAACAGTGGCGACGTCACAAGGATGCCGTCTACCAGCCAGAAACTTTGTTATTTTTCCACGTTTGTCTACGCTTGTCAAGTCATCGAAATTGATCATTTGCTATATCTTATAAATATGGAAACTAATGAAGAGGTGGTCACGTCACCAACCAAAATGAAGGAATTCATATGTATAATCATTTCATTCATTTTGGACTATGTGCCCATAGGCATTTAGAATAATCAAAAGAAGGAATCAGATGCACAGCGGTATAACTGGACTTCCACTGCGGTGTGCAGCCCACGGGCTACATATGATAATTATTATACACAACCCTTTTGCAATAAGACAACAGTTACAGCAAAACAACAAAGTCCCGTTGGCACTGAAGATTGATCTTCTTTTCGGCTTTCACTCAACCCTGTCATCTGTGTAACTTTGTCATCCAGATACATGCGATCACTTCTTTACAGTTGTTTATCGGAATGACGTCCTCTTGTATTGTCTCCGTAGGAATATAAATTTACAGAGGTCAGGTTGCTAACATTGCGTGCTCAAACCCTCCTCCTTTATCCAGGCTTGGGACTGATCCAAACTAGGCGGAGTTATAGGTGATAAACCTGACAAAAAATTAGGCGACTTCGTCAATCTTTGCGAACAGTGTCGCTGTCACAAGGATGATGCTGTCTACCGATCAAGAAACTTTATTATTTTTTTACGCGTTTGTTACGAAGTCGATCGTTTGCAATACCGTATAAATATGGAAAATAATGAAGAGATGATGTCAAGACAACAACCAAAATGAATGAATGAATGTTTTCTGTCAATGGCTGCTTATAGTGTATAAGTATGCATTAGGAAATCGTTTAAGTACACTTGCAGGCTGTATACTTGAATCCATCCGATCGTTCATTCCCCCCTATTAATTTGTGCAAACACAAATATATCGAGTTTGTAAGGTAATTAGCAATGGGAACATGGTAACAGTGAACTGCAGTCAACCAGCAAATTAATCCTTTTCCTCTTTTTCCCCCCCCCGTTTCAATGTAGAAACAGGCCATTTTGGATCGAATGAATGAAATCGATGAGCAACACAAATTGAAGCAATCGGGTGAGTGTTATTTTTGCCATGCCGGCGTGGTACAGCGCTCGACTTGGGTCTGGTAGGCATCGGGGGGTTCGAATCCCACCATCGACTTCACGCTGAAAATGTCCACTGCTGAACGATGCGCGTTTCCCGTGTTGGATAACAAGGGTCGCGAAATTTATTCATTCATTTTGGTTGGTGACGTGGTCACCTCTTCACTATTTCCCATATTTATACGACATGTAGAACGATCGATTTCGATGACTTGACAAGCGTAGACAAACGTAGAAGAATAACAAAGTTTCTTGGCTGGTAGACGGCATCCTTGTGACGTCGCCACTGTTCGCAAAGATTGACGAGGCCGCCTGATTTTTTGTCAGGGTTATCTCCTTAGCCCAAGGGCTACATATGATATACGTATACATATAGATACCTTTTAAGTATCCTGGGTGTATGTTCGCACCCACCCGCCGTAGCGGAAGCCCAGTTATACCGCTGTGCACTCGGACCCTGCTGTTATTAGTCTAGATGCCTACGGGCACCTAGTCCAGGATGCACCACGTGAAGGACGAACAGTCAGGAATATCACCATCATTGGAAATTGAGACTTTATAAGCATTACTCAAATCCTCAGGATCATTAGCATCCCAGGTCGCGAAAGGTGGTCGCAAAAAGTACTTGGACGATTTTCCCCCACTATCTTGGTCGAGACCTTATCTTGGAAACAATGGAAAGGGGGGTAGGGGATTATTCGAGATACTATGCGAACTTGGAATTAATGAAGATGTAGCTTTGCCCCACTAACGTGTGTTATCGTTTCTGTTCACTGAAAAAATGCTCTTTTAACTATTGTATTTTTACTACTACGAATGTTTTGACGGGAAGCTGAATGAGCGCCCCAAGTTGGTGCCGGTGATGGAAATCAAACCCATGACCGTCTCGGTTCGAGTCGAGCGCTGAATCCACTAGAGCATTACGTGCGTTTGGTTAAGCACACACTGCTGTTCGTTCGATTCCCTCCCAATCTTAATCTAGAATGTGCCTAACAATAGTAGTGTCATGTTGAAAGTAGTGTCATTGCCTGTTCTAAATAAATAAAAAAATCAGGCATCAATTTGGACACTTCCGTCGTCGCCAATACGCCACTAAGTGGCGACAACACCAACAATAATCCTAGAAGTGGGCAAATCAACGGATCGGTATTGAACCATTCGCCGAACAAGAAAAATGATTCCAGCCAAGTGCCGTCGCCGAATGGAGAGTCGGCAGCAGCAGCAGACGATCAGACGTGGCAGTCGACAGACAAAATTGGTTTCTTTCAGCGCAACGTTCAACGCAATCATTCGCAAAAACGCCTTGTCGCCTATTGTACTGCCATGGAATCGATCAAGGCGAGTTCTGAACCGGTCGAGTTCGAATTAGGAGGAACGCGAGTTGATTCCGTGAGTGGTCCACAATTATGCCAGTGTTTTGAATAGGGGCGTCGGGGCGGGGCGGGCTAACGTAGAGTCACCTATTCAACATTAAACGATTGATTTTGACGGCAATGAAGTTTTCTTGACGAGGCCATCTACTTTTTTGTCGGGATTGTCTCTCTCTTATCTCAAGGACATATACTTCACACCTATCTTGTAACTACTCTGGGTGTATTCTTGCACCCACCCGCTGAAGCGGAAGGCCAGTTTTATCACTGTGCACTTGATCGCTACTGTTTAGTGTACAACAACAACAACAACAAAGCATCACGGCAAATTTCCCTCTTTATTAGTTCACGGTTCTCAAAGCATCACAAATAATTTCCCTCCATTGTTAGCACAGATATGTCAGTCCAGCGACTTTGCCATTGTTTCCAAGATATAGTCTCGACCAAAATAAGGTGAAGATCGTCCCGAACAGCATCCATCCAAGTACGTTTTGTGACCACCTTTCCTTTTCTTTCAATCGGCATTTGGACAAGTCAAAGTTACTGAACGTGAGATTGCATCAGGGTTTTTACGAAGAACGTGACCAAACCAGCGCAATCTCCGTTGTCGCGATACCAAGGAAGGAAGTTCATGGAATTGGAGGTCATCTCGAATTTGGTGGATACTAATCTTTTTTGTCCAGTCTCTTGATAGGTGTAGGTACTTCACAGTCAGGAATATTAACATCATTTTTACTACTTTAAATGTTTTACTGGAAACGCATTTTTCAGCAGTAGACATTTTAGCGAAGCCGAACGTATCCTTGGTCTTAACTGGTCTGGTACCATGGCCACCATCAGCCAACGTCTAATCGATACACAAAGATGTTTGGACTGATAAGCCTCACTATCCATGGAAATTGGAGGAGCTGTCTGATTTTATATGGCTTTTATGCATGTATGTGGGATGTTAATGATCCACGTGGATTTGAGTAATGCTTGACAAAGTCTCAATTTCCAATAACGGTGATATTCCTGACTGTTCGTCTTCTACGTGGTGCAGGTATCTAGACTGATAACAGTAGGGACAGCAATATAACTGCGTGGGTACAAGCGTACACCCAGCGTACTGGAAAAAATATCTTTAGGTACATGTAGCTCTTGGGCTAAGAAAGACAACCCTGACAAAAAATCAGGCGGCTTCGTCAATCTTTGCGAACAGTGGCGACGCCACAAAGATGCCGTCTACCAGCCAAGAAACTTTGTTATTCTTCTACATGTTTGTTCCGCTTATCAAGCTATCGAATTCGATCGTTTGCTATGATGTGTAAATGTGGAAAATAATCAAATGAACCTTTCAATCCAGGATGCACTATGTGAAAGTGCATAATTGCCATTACCATTAGATAAGTATCAACTTTGTATCGTGACCTGCATTCTGGATGCACTGAAGAGTTAGAATTAGGAATTACATGAAAAGTATGAGCATTAGTCAATTTTGTTACAGTCGAAGGATTCCACACTGTTTTGTCAATCAAAACTCTAAATATGTAATAACTATTTGTTGCTTTTTATACAACAAATTGTGACGCTTTTGTGTACTTTATTGTACCTTGGCTCATTGACAAACCATGTGCTTATTCCAACTTGTCAACTGCACTATGTCGACTACGTCCCCTCCCACCCCATTCTTTACACTTACAATACGCGCTACATTCGACTCAACATTGATTTGTGTTGTGAGTTGAATTTTAATTGATATAGAACAATGTCATGATTATTTAATCAGTATATGTATATGGTGCAGGGAAAAATTACATCATACTTTTTTCAATCAATAGAATGCATTTTTTGAGAAATTATTGTGCATTTTATTAATTACACACACACACACTAGTTTTTGTCAATTTCGTGTTCTCACATATACACACACATTTACAAAGTATAGTTAGATAGTAAATATGTAGGTGTGTGTGTGTGTGTTGTAACGGGGTTGTATACAATTATTTTAAATATTATTATTTTCATTCTATTACTTATGATATTAAATGTCTCCCATGATTCTGTTGAGGCTTGTAACCGCCCACTCATCCAACCAAAACAGCTATGGAAGCCCATCCATTACCAGGATGGTAAAGGAGACCAGACGGCCAACGGAATAGTTGAACGGACATTGTAGCATGCGAACTCAGTCCTTTTATTTATGCTTAGCCCCCACGTCCAAATAAATTACTTAATTGGGCGTCTGATTGGAGCTAATTGAGATCACTGGAAGGGTTTAACTCGGGATATAGTTACCATTTAAAGTCAGCATACACCAAGTGTCGTTCATTAAGTACACATTGCAAAAGTTGGTGTTTTTTCGCTGACTTTTTGCAATTTGGACTCCCCTGGGCGATAATAACCGGTGGGGGTATTTACCTCCAATGACAAGCAATAGGCCAACCTTTTTCCAATTCGCGTTTTAATGTAGAAACCGTTTTTACTTTCAATTATTCAGTCTATTGCAGTTTAAATAAGCATGCTCATTCGAATTTGGTTTTTATATAACTTTTATTGGAAAATAGTATTAAAATATAGTAGTAGTAGTAGTAGTAGTATATTGAAAATTTCACAAATGCTTGTGTTCTTGTGAGATAATGGTGTGATTTTTAGTATTAATGAAACATTGTATAAAAAGATGGAGCAATGCTGTTTGTTGTATGTATTTAACTAGCAAATTAAAGAATGCAATATTAATTATAGTGATGATAAGTTTTATATATATATATATATATATATATATATATATATATAAACTCCTAAACTAATTACTGTTAAAATCGTAGTTATTTAACTAAAACATTTGTATCAATCACATAACATACAAAAAGATGTCATTTTAAATATAAAATGTACAATACTATGTGATAATTAAAATACAAATGTATATGTATATTGTAACTAATAAAATATTTACATAAAATATTAACTGACTCATAATCTAAGATTGAGTAAAATTATTAGCGTAAAATATAACGACAAACATTAAAAAAATGTAAAACATATCTTATTTTTAGGGTTAAAAAATTGTTTAATGTATAATTTACTCCAAAATATTGAATAATAAATAAGGTAGCTTGTGTTTGTAGCCACTTGGCTTAGGTATTTTGGTTTGCTCTTGGTTAAAATGCTGATATGGTTTTATGTAATTTAAATTTTAACAAATAAATTGATTTGGACAAGTATTTTTTAAAATTTAAATATTCTTATAAATGTTAAGTTTTATTATACAAAAAATAAAATTAAAATCATCAATATTAGAACTATGAAATGGTGATTTTTAAATATTAAATTATTTTTATTTTAGCCCGTGTTGTTTAAATTAAGCTTTTTATTTAAATAAATTTAAATAATACAATTATAACACAGATTATTGTTTTTATAAACAATTATGACCGTGGCATAAGTAAAATACATTTTAGCTTAGAAAATATTGTTATATTTTACTTGAAAAAGACCATTGTTCAAATTGATTAATGTAATTTTTATATAAGAGTTATTTAATACTTTTTATAAAACCAATTCAATATTTGTTGCTTGAATATATTTTTCTAACCGTCAGATATTAAGTTTGTACAAAACGTTTTATACACAGTAACTTATTTTATTATGCAATATATTAATCCTTTTAAGTCAATGTTTTATGAGCTACAATCAAGATTAATTGATATTAAAAACAATTTTATTTTACTATTATAAAACATAATTTTGATGTTTTTATTTTGTAATAAAAAATTAGCTAATCTTTCTGTGATTAAGAAGTTAAAACATATTATGTTTCTACTCCTAGTTAGCAAATAACTAAATTCGTGTTAATTATATTTTAGAATTTAACACAATAATTTTTTTAACAAACAAAAAATAAGTTTTTAATATTTTTAAGAAAATACCCAAAATATTATTGAAAACATTAATGTAATTTTTAAATCACTTTAACAAGATATACTGGATTTTTAATTTCAATTTTTAACTTAAATTTAGCAACAAATCAATATTTTAAAGTGAAAACCAAAGCAACATTCTGAAACTAGATTACAAGGTAAAATTGGACTTTGAATTAGAAAATATATATCTCTATGGAAACATTTTAAAATATCAATCATATTTTAAAAATTATATATTTAAAAAAGAAATATTAGGAAATAATTAAATAATTAGAATTTTATTTATCAGGTTACAACGACGTGTTGCAGAAACATAAACATAAAATATATTTTTAAATAATGATTTCAAGCATATAAATTAATTATCAATTATTTATTTATGGTTATTGGCTTAGATACTTCAGTAGAAGTAGCTTTTAGCAATAAATAATAATATTTATTATAAAATAACCGTAAATTGTATTTAGTAATTCCGTTTCAATCAGAGCAACTTGTAAAATATCCTTTATACACTGACCCAATATTTTAAAATAAATATTTCTAAATGTATTCACTTAGAAGTAAAGCAATTATTAAGTACTTTACATTATTTTTAATTCTTACTATTTGTTTTTGTATTATCGATTTTTTGCGGTATTTGTTGTAATGGCTGTATACATATATATATGTATATATATATATATAGCTGTCAGTGAATTTTTTTGTTAGTGTTATTTATTTATTTACGTTTGCTACTTTGAATGTTTTACGAGAGCAATGGACATATTAGCGAAGCCGAACGTGGGCAATAAAACAACAATTACAGCTAAAAGCAACAACAACAAAGTTTCATTGGCATTAAAGACTCTGCAAATCGAAGATTGTACTTCCTTTCGGCTTTCACTCAACCTTGTCATCTGGTAACTTTGCCATCCAGATACGTTGTTGTTTGCCGGAATGGCGTCATCTTTCATTGTTTCCGTAGCAGTATAATTTTTTTACGCGGGCCAGGTTGCTAATCTTGCGCGCTCAAACCCTCCTCCTTTATCCAGGTTTGGGACTGGCTAGATTGAATCATTTCTGGTCCAAACTAGGCTGAGTTGTATATATATATATATATACTCATATACCAATACTACTATCATATACCAATATACTATGTAGAAACTTAAAAATCGATATAAACACAATTTAAAAGTAAATAAAGAAAAGGGATAAGATGTAGCTAAGTAAAAATGATACAAATGACAATACTTTCATCATTGTGATTGGTGATGCGTAGTCAAATCTCCATTATTTCTATATTTGTAACGATCGATTACGATGACTTGATAAGCGTAACAACAACGTAGAACAATAACGAAGTTTCTTGGCCGTTAGACGACGTCCCTTTGACGGCGCTACTGTTCGCAAAAATTGACAAGGCCGCCTGATTTTTTGTCAGGGTTATCTCCCTTAGCCCAAGGGCTACATATAATATACATATACATTTAGATACCATTTAAGTATCCTGGGTGTATGTTTGCACCCACCCGCCGTAGCGGAAGCCCAGTTATACCGCTGTGCACTCGGACCCTGTTGTTATTAGTCTAGATGCCTAGGGGCACCTAGTCCAGGATGCACCACGTGGAGGATTAACAGTCAGGAATATCACCATCATTGGAAATTGAGACTTTATAAGCATTACTCAAATCCTCAGGATCATTAGCATCCCTAGTAACGAACAAATCAATACAAAGTTGGTGTACAAACATTTTTTCCAAATTTTGTTAACAGGGCTGGTGGAATTCCTGCCCGTGATTCGAATGGCGATCGACTCTTGTTATTCATTGGTGTGATTGACATTTTGCAGGATTATCGCATTTTCAAAAAGATGGAACACGGATTCAAATCGCTTCTTATTGACGGTGTAAGTTGATTTGAATGTTTACTTGGTACTAGAGTGGATGTGAGTTGATCCGCTGTTGTATGTTGCTTTATAATAATAATAATAATAATACTAATATTAGTAATAATGATATTAGTAATAATAATATTAGTAATAATATTACTAATAATAATAATAATAATAATATTAATGATAATGTGGTTGGTGACTTGGTCACTTTTTTATTATTTTATTTTCATACATACATAAGTTGATGCGAATTGAACTGGAGGGGTGGGGAATAAATGAAATTTTTAGCTAGAAGATGACTTTTTTGTGACGGCGCCAGTGTTCACAGGAATGGACGAGGTGATCTTCTTTGTGGTTGACACCGGTTAACAGATCTACAAGACTAACCTTGAAATAGCTTTTAAACACCTTGGGTGTATGCTAGCAGTCATTCATTGAGTGGGAATTTAGTGAAAGCCATGTGCACTCAGTTCTTGTTGTTATTAGTCTAGATGCCTATGGGCAACTGATCCAGGATGGACCTCGTGGAGGACGAACAGTCAGGAATATCACCATCATTGGAAGTTCGAGACTTTATCAAGCATTGCTCAAAACATCGGGATCATTAGCATCAAACATTTGCTTCCTATGGTTTTATAAGCGTCCTTGTGATGACGCTATTGTTCACAAAGATTGATAAGATTATCCGATTTTTTATCAGGATTATTTTCCTAAGCCGGGCGGATACGTATGGTATATGTGTACCTCGTGATACTTGTTAACTATTCTGTGTGTATGTCTGGAAAAGAAGACCAGCTGGCCAACGAATAATTTGGGCGGACATTGTAGCACGCGAACTCAGTCCTTTTATTTATACTCAGCCCCTTCGTCCAAATGAATTGCTTGCCTTTTGCAGGTAATAGAGATTATTAGAATAGTTTAATTCGCAATGTGTTGTAAAAATTAATGTTTTTGCAGACTTTGAGTAATTTGGACTATCCCGGAGTGTTAATCCCCGATGATAATGATGATGATGCTGCCATACACTAAATCACGTCCAGTTGTATTATATGCTTTAGATTTTAAATACATTTTCTGTATTATTATTTAATTCATGCTAATGATTCTGAGGATTTGAGTAATGCTTGACAAAGTCTCAATTTCCAATTATGGTGATATTCCTGACTGTTTATCCTCCACGTGGTACATCGAATACTAGGTGCTCCTATGCATCTAGAATAATAACAGTAGGGACTGAATGCACAGCGGTATAACTGGGCTTCCGCTACGGTAGGTGGGTGCAAGCATACACTTAGGATACTTAAAAGGTATTTTAGAGTATATGTATACCATATGTAACCGTTCGGCTAAGGGAGATAACCCTGACAAAAAATCAACCAGCCTAGTCAATCTTTGCGAACAGTGGCGACGTCACAAGGATGCCGTCTACACCAGCCCAGAAACTTTACCATTATTCTACGTTTGTGTTACGCTTATCAAGCCATCGAAGTCGGTTATTTGCTGTGCCACGTCACCAGCCAACATGAATGTATCCTTGTCAATGCTTGTTTTTTACACGTAGAAAACAATATCCGTCATACATCCAAACGACTACGCTCGGCGATTTGAAGATTTCCTCGGTCGCGTCGTTTTCAAGCGCATTCAATCACGTACGTTTTATGGATAAATTGTGGTTTTTTTATTTGTGTGCTGTCAATTTATTATTATCATTAATATGAATGACGGTTGAACTAATTAAAATAATTTTGGTTACCAGATGTCTTCTAGCGATTTGTCTGTTGATAGAGACTTGTACATTTATTCATTCTTTTATTTGTGATTGGTGACGTGGCCACCTCTTTATTGAACGTAACAAACCCAAGAATGTCCGTGATCATCATTGCTTGGGTGCACCTAGTCCAGAATGCTCCACGTGGAGGTCGAACAGTCAAGATGAGAAGAGTAGTAGTTTTATCGATTTTTCGATTTTAACAAGAATGCAATCGTCGCTTGTATTATTGTGAATCAGCTGATGCGATGTCTGAACACGCGACAGGCTGTGCTAACAACCTATTTGAACAAAACAATTGTATGTGATTGTGTGTATGTGTGTGTACTAAGCAAATTTTCTTTTGTGTCAATTATAACATAATTAATATGTTCCCCCATTTGTGTCTTTTCCTCCACCTCCTTCTCCTCCTCCTCCTCCACCACCACAAACGCCAACACATCCAGTAGACCAGCCCAATCTATTAGGACCTCATGCTTCGCGATTCCGACACTTTGTCCAATTGGGTGCGTCTATTGTCGAACGAAAAAAGATAAAATTTGTGTTGGTTTTTGCATTTACCGAGTGTGTTGCTTAGATGCGCCCCCACTTTTATCTTATTACTATGTGTGTGCGTGCGTGCGTGCGTGGGTGGGAATCGTTTTATTTTGAGTTACTTTTAAATTACTTTTTTTGTCGTTATGTCTGTGTGTGTTGTGTTTACATAATAATAATAATAATAATAATAATAATAACTGGATGTTTATTTTATTCATCCCCTATACCTCCTATTCCTCGTTGTTTATATTGAGTTGATAGAATTTGAAAAAGTTATCATGATTTATTATCATTAATTTACCCACTGTTTTATTTTGGGGGTTTTGTTTTATTTAATTGTGTTGAGTGGGAAATAACAACTGGTTGAGGTTGAGTGTTTATTTTATAACCCATTATATATATATACTCATTATTTGTACAGCATATTACACGATTGACTTTGATGACACACGTAGAAGAATAACAAAGTTTTTTGCCAGTAGACGGCATTTTTGTGACGGTTCCATTGGGTGCCTGATTTTTGTTAGGGTTATCTCTTAGCCCAATGGCCTTATATGATATACGTATACCGTAAGATACTTAAGTGTATGCTTGCACCGACTTACTGTATCGGAAGCC
The DNA here is from genome assembly GCA_025895645.1 of Cardicola forsteri. Classification (NCBI taxonomy): domain Eukaryota; kingdom Metazoa; phylum Platyhelminthes; class Trematoda; order Strigeidida; family Aporocotylidae; genus Cardicola; species Cardicola forsteri. The sequence goes on along the minus strand of JAKXYG010001175.1, from coordinate 26,473 downwards.
GTGTTATACGGCTGTGTCAGTCTAGGTTCTTGGGTGAAGCTATTCCAGGATACGCCACGTGGATGAACGGTTAGGTATCTTACCATCATTGGAAATTGAAACTATATAAGCACTACTCAAATCATTAAGATCATTAGCATCCCAATGTATGTATAAAAATATGGGATGCTAATGATCCTGAGGATTTGAGTAATGCTTATAAAGTCTCAATTTCCAATGATAGTGATATTCCTGACTGTTAGTCCTCCACGTGGTGCATCCTGGACTAGGTGCCCCTAGGCTGTCCGAGTGCACAGCCGTATAACTGGGCTTCCGCTACGGCGGGTGGGTGCGAACATACACCCAGGATACTTAAAAGGTATCTAAATGTATACGTATATCATATGTAGCCCTTGGGCTAAGGGAGATAACCCTGACAAAAAATCAGGCGGCCTCGTTAATTTTTACGAACAGTGGCGACGTCACAAGGATGCCGTCTACCAGCCAAGAAACTTTGTTATTCTTCCACGTTTGTCTACGCTTGTCAAGCCATTGAAATCGATCGTTCTACATGTCGTATAAATATGGGAAATAGTGAAGAGGTGACCACGTTACCAACCAAAATGAAATGAATGAGTATAAAAATATGTGTATATGTGTGTGTTTCTATGGAAAAACTCCGATAAAGTGCTGGGTTGCGTTGTGCTTCAATGGTATTCGTTTGTGTCTGCAGCATTGAATTATATCAACCCGGTTGGCTTTACTAAATATTGTTTCCCATTATCATACATCCACTCAATACCCAAATTCAAATGAATTAACTTGATTAGGAATGAGCTTCCTTATACGTGTTCGTATCATACCCTCTTTTGAATGAATTGCAATGGGATAGATATATTTTGGACAATCATCAGTTGGCAATTCTTAGTTCCAGTCGAACGATTGTGTACAACAGCGTGCTTCTTTCGATTACTGTTTGTCTAGCTATAGTGTATGTGGTTGGCAGTTTTTGTCTCTTCGATCCCCAATCCTATCACAAAACTGTCATGCTTTGTTACATGCTGGCCTGACTAATAAACCAAACCGCAAACAATAAATTCCGATTAGTGTAACTTTCACAGTCAACTGTCTACGTTAAAGAGTCGTGATTTTATGAGGACTGAAGCAAATGATGGTCATGTACGAAACCGATCGAGTTTCGGAGCTGCATTCATGTGACAGGATTACACTGTTTACAAAGGTTAACGGAATCGTTCAATGTTTTGTCAACATTGTCTACCCTAGAGGTGTATATGCTTACAGCCGTCTGGTTACACCACTGTGCGTCTTGTCCACGAAACGTGCGGAAATTAAAAGTCGACAAACCTTGGTCAAATTTTTAGCTCCCTCTTTAGCCATATTGTTAATTTGCTTACATAATGACGAGTTAATTATTGTTTTCGGTATTGCCCCCTCACCCCCTTAATTTAAGCGTTTTATTTCCATTTTTTTCAATCAATGCTATTCAATTATTTTCCAACATATGGTATTAATATATTGCTTGCAACATTTTCACAATACCATTTTCCATATTTTCTCATTTTTTTCATCGTTGTTGATAATGCGTAGTCACCTCTTCATTATTTCCATATTTGTGCGGCATATTAAAACGGTCGGTTTCAATGGCTTGATAAGCGCCTATCAAACGTAGAAGAATAACGAAGTTGTGTGGCTGGCTATCTATCTTAGCCATACACCTTAAGATACCTTTTAAGTATCCTGGGTGTATGCCTGTACTCACCCGACAAAGCGGAACTCCTGTTATACCGCTGTGTATTCGGTCCCAGGGGAAAATGTTCCGTCAAGTTGTCGGCTTTGAAAATCGTCACTATCGACGATGCACATTCTTTGCCGGGTTTTGCCCAACCCCGTCATTATCGCAATTATGGTGCTTCTACTCATTTTGTTGCAGTCTTCTTGTTTTTTTACACACAATCCAGATTGCTAGTCTTGTTCTTATACCTTCCGCCCTTCTTCTCAACTGGACTTAAGACGAAATTGAAGCTAGTGTTGGCATTGCCACTGTTCGCAAAGGTTGACGAGGCTACATGATTTTTCATCAGGGTTATCTCCCTTAGTCGAACGGTTACATATAGTGTACGTTTACTTTAAGATACCTGTTAAGTTCTCTGGGTGTATACTTGCACCAACCCGCCGTAGCGGAAGCCTGTGCACTTGGACCCTACTGTTATTAGTCTAGATGTATATGAGCAACTAGTCCAGGATGTACCACGTGGAGGACGAACAGTCAGGAATATCACCATCATTGGAAATCGAAACTTTATTAAGCATTATTCAAATCCTCGTGGATCATTAGCTTTACATGGTAACTATTTCTCGAATTAAAGTTACCTTCCCCTCCCCCCCCCAACTGCAAAGAGTAAGCAATCTGGCATCCAATGCAGCCATTTATTTGGACGGGGAGTTTGAGCGAAACTAAAACGACTTCGTTTGCATGCCACAGTGTCAGTCCGAATTATTTATTGGCTTCTGACGCTATTTTGACTGGATGTGTAGGGATAAGCTACGTATAACTTGAAACGTCCTTTTCTGATTGTCTTTAAAATTACTCCATTGAGTGAGCTACATGTTTAAATATGTGATTTTGTTTGGTTGAATTATTGATCTAAAAACAAAAGAATTATGGTAATAGGCATTGCCTGTATATGTTATGTTAGATTTGGTTAAGAAAATTATATTTAGCCAGATGACAGTGAATTTTGGTTTTTTCAACACCTACTTGTCAGCTGACTGTTAGTTTGATTATCGATCGATTATAATTTATGCCCTAAATGAACTTTTATGAATATTTGTAATGTTGAAGAAGCTAAAACATGTGTAAGAAACGATATGGGTATTTGTTTTGTCAGAAGTGTATTCAGCAATAATAAGGAGGATATGAAGTTATACAATAATGATGATTTATCAATTAACATGTATAATGCATACTGAAGTTAAGTTTACTTGCTATGTTTACACACACACACACACATAAACGACAAAGTCATCATGATATACATTAAATGCAATCACCAAGCTATTTTGGACAAAATAATGACACCGTTTGCATTATTTAATAGTGCCAAGTCCTCATTGTTAACCCGAAATGAACGTAGGTGTTTCAATTTTCATTCATAATAATCAGCATTCGAGCTGCTACGGTCACAAAAATTAGACGTGAAAAGAATCAACACAGTCAGATGTCAATAATGATTAATATGACAAAAATAGGAAAAACGCTGGGTCTTCGTTTTGTTACCAAACGTCACAACAGCCGTATAGAGTATTTTTGCAAACATGTTTCGTGTTCCCGAGTTGAATAACATACACACACACACACGTATTTATTCATTCATTGTGGTCATTATTTTTACATTTGTACTGCATATTAAATAATCGATTTTGATCGCGTAACACAAACGTAGAAGAATAACAAAGTTCCTTGACTGGTAGATGGCATCATCCTTGTGACTGCGCCACTTTTCGCAAAGATTGACGAGGCCGCCTGATGTTTTGTAAGTGTTATCTTCCTTGGACCAAGGGCTACATATGGTATACCTTTTGAGTACCCTGGGTGTATGTTTGCACCTATCCACCACATGGGAAAGAAACGGTTAGGTAGATCACCATCATTAGAAATTGAAACTTTATTAACATTGCTTAAATCTTCGTCGATTATTGCCATCGTCAAAAAAAGAAGTTGACTTATGTTTTACAAATTGACTTTCCCCTTTTTGCAATTTCAAATAAGTATATATCACTCTGAGATGCCTATTCCTACTAAGTGGCAGGTTGGGAATATTTTGGTACAATATAGTCGTGTATTTGCGTCGTTCGGTTGTGAATTTATGTCACACTTTACGACGTTTTCTAGTATTTGTATTTGAATGAATATTGTAAAATTTTAATATTTATTGCATATATATATATATATATATATATTGTACTTCCCCCCCCCGTGTATATTGTGTGTGTGTGTGTGTTGTTGTATTTTAACTAAATATTTGTTTTATTTTTTCGTACTTTTATTTTCAATTTGTTGTATACATTTTTATTGTTAATTAGAGTTTCTATATATATATATATATATATATATATATATATATATATATATATATATATATGAGGAGTAATATTTGGTTCTATAACTAGAATCCATTTTTCATTCATTCCTGTTTTTATTTCCTTTTGCAATTGAGCAGCTATGAAACAAGCGTCCGCCAAACGAGGTCGGCCTATACTGGCATCGAACAAAGTAGCTGATCGTAAGTTTGTTTCGTTTTTATTGATCGGTTGGTCTATAGCAAGTAGCGTTGTGTGGTAGATACACCTCGGTAGATGATAAAACCAACCAAGGGAAAAAGAATTTAAAAAAATCCTATTGGTCAATCTTCGTGAGCAAGTGTGAGTCACGTTGGTGCATTCTCTATCAAAAGGGGATTGTTTGACCTTGAGCATGTATATAAGGTGGAAAAATCAATATTTACATAGTACTATACGATTTGTATTGCGTCATCGTGCAAATTTGGTCACCTATTTTGAAACGTTTCCATCGTTCCCACTGTCGAATAATCACACACTTACACGAAAGGTTGCCTAACTCTTATTGGCTCCTTCTTTCGCAACTTTTTCCCATGAGTAGTTGGTTTTATCATCTACCCACACCTCGACTTTACTTTGTACTCATCCAATATCACAAGTCCAGTGCTCGATCCACTGTTGCCCAGTTCTGCAACTGGGGTCGTGCCAAGGATTCTATCCAGGATTTGTCCAAAGTTGCACAATTGAAAAGAGCGAGAATATTTTCCAAATTTCAATTGGTACTACTCTAAGTCGTTTTATACGGGAGAGGCGCATCTTTCAGCAGTGGCCGATTGGGGGCGTGCATTTGGTGCCAACAGTGCGCTTCGAACCCAAGTTGGCGTCGAGCGCTGTACCACCAGACCATCCATACAGCGTCTCATAGTTCCCTTCTAGTGTTACATCATTTTACTTTATAAATCCAATTACTGTTAACGGTAGCCCACTCCCGCCGATTGGGCATCGTATTTGCCTCCCTGCTGCAGCTTTTGGACGTTTAAATAAACCTTTGTGGAACAAAAGTAATATTTCTATTAAAATCATGATTAGAAAATGTAAGAGTTTAGTGCGTTCTATTGTACATTATTCTTGCGAGATTTAAACCCTGACCCAAGCGGATATACAAAAGCTTGTTCATTTTGGGCAAAGCTGTTTAAGATCCATATGGTTTTGTTCGCTATCTTTTATTGAACGCAACTGTTTAATAACTAATAAAATATTTCAACCATTTCCGGATATTTGTAAGACACTTCATATTCATTGACCATGATTTACGTAGATCGCCCACTCATCCAGCCAGAATAGCTATGGAAGCCCATCCATTACCCGGATGGAAAAGAAGGCCATGTGGCTAACGGAAAAGTTGGAGGATATTGTAGCACAGGAACTCAGTCCTTTTATTTATGCTAAGCCCCCTCGCCCAAATGAATTACTTAATTTGGCGTCTGTTTGTTTACCCCTATGCAACCAACAGAGATCATTGGAGAGGTTTAACTCGAAATGTAATTACCATTTAATGTCAGCACAACTCAACTGTCGTTCATTAAGTGCACATTGAAAAAGTTGATGTTTTTGCAGATAGTTTTGTTCATTTGGACTACCTTGGCTGATAATAAGCGGTGATGATGATTCTACTGTTACAGTCGAATTGTCGGGATTATAAGCATCCCATGGAATTCAAATTCCCCCTATATGTACAAAATTGCTACTTGTGTGTTACAGTTGTAAATTTTTTTAAATGTTTATTCTGTCAAAATACTAACAATTTTATATATTCTTATTGTAATCCTACAGCTGTCAAGTAAGTGTGTACACTTGATTATCATTGTATTATATATATATATATATATAAACTGTTTTTTCAATGCTAAAGCGTTAGACACTAGATACATGCCCTCCCTTATTCCTTCTTGCTTGCTGTGACAAGTAGTCATTGGGGGGGGGGGCTTAAATAATAATGATAATGGCACGGCTTTATCAATATTAAATTTCCCCCTGCATTTTTCTGATTCTGAATCAAGTGTTGGAATGTTTGACCTAAAATTTGCAATATTGTGATAAGTGTGTGTGTATGTGTGTGTGTGTGTGTGCGTGCGTGTGACTGATTACAATTACACACATGTGACATTGCAATATTCCAACAATTTATTCTTTTTCCAAACCTTTTATTTTCCATTTTAGTTATGTGAAAAGTGAGCTATAATTTTTTGTTTTTTTCAAAGCTATGAATCTATGTACCTATTATATATATATATATATATACATATATATATATATATATACCAGTAAGTAGAATAGCTACTTATTGATTATTTTTTAGACTATGTATTTTTTGTGTTTACGATACATGTGAAGAAATAACAATAAAGTTATTCGGACAATGCTTATAAAAAAATCTTAATTTCTAGTGACTGTGGTCATTGTGTTTCTATCCTTGATCTAGTCCATCTTGGACTCATACTGACATGGATCAGGTACCGCGTGTACAATGGCATATCTGGGTCTTCTTTCTAACCGATGGATGTGCATCTCCATGTACACACGTATGCTATAAGTAGCCGTTGGACTAAGAGCAATAACCCCCAACATAAAATCAGGCGGTCTCGTCAATCTTTGCAAACAGTGGCGCCGCCACAAGGATGTCGTCTATCAGCCAAGAAAGTTCTTCTACGTTTCTTGCCATTGGAATCGATCGTTTGATATTCTACGCGCAAATAATGAATAAGAAACAACCACGCCCCCAGCTGCAATGAGTAGCAATGTTGAAAGACGATATTCAGTATTTTATAGAATTGGCTGACTTGGCATGCCTTTCAAGTGCCTTTTGATATAGGCTTAGCCAAACTGTGCACTCGTTTTCTACTCCGCGTAGATTTGCAATTAGAAATGTATTTTTAGCCTATTAATAATAATGATATTTTTCACGTTCAAAAACATGTACTAATGTTTTGTTTTATTTCCCCTCCCTCCCTATTCCATACTTTTTACGTGTGTTTGTGTGTGTACGTGCTCGCGCAAACTAATTGGCAATCTTACCTATTTTGTTTAATTAACTTTATTCATTACGTGTTAATGTGTGTGTGTGTGTGTGTATGCACTTAACATTTAACTCACGCCCTCTCTTCTAATCTGCACGCATCCGACTGTGCACCCATCAATACGACCCGATTTGTCTAGATCAGGTCACGATCAATCCTACGACCGACGTTACAAACAGATTTCCCCAATACATGGCAACCCTGTTCAGAAATCTACTATGTGGCGTTCGTCAGACCAGCCCGCCGCCTCTCCCTCCTCCTACTCCCATTCCTCATTATCACAGTCAGTATTCAAACGAACGCTCGCGCGTTTTGGTACAAATCCGTCAAAGCATTGTCCAACTGGACGTGCAGTGGGATCAAACACAAGCATCCAGTCCTTCGCAACTGCCTGCCAGGACACAGACAGGCACCGTGGTATCTATGAATTCAATTCCAACCGACCCGTGGTCACCTCCTCCACTTTTGGACAGTCATCAGCTGGAGGTTGTAAGAGATTCATTGGACGAAACCTCAGTGTTTGTTCAATGGGCTCCGACAGCCAGCATGGAAAGTTTGGTGTGATGCCCGTCGAACGTCACCCATTTCACGACGAAGGTTTGATGAGTTGGAGTTCCTATTCGTTTACGTCTTCTTCTGACGTGGAACACGACGACAACTACGAGTACAGCGGCGGCGGTCGAAGTGGAGGAGACATGCAGTCGGCTACAATGGTCAACGGTCCCAAAACCATTTTGATTTCGACTCTAACCAAGTCTGACTCTTTGGTCCATTCGTCGTTGTCCAGCCGTCGTTCTAGTTCGAAGAATGACGAAGAAACGTCATTTGTCGAGCGAGTCATTTATCTTCCGTCATTTCCATCTCTTTTCAAGAAACGCACACCAATAACAGTTGTGCCAACTGTACACAAGTCTTTCGAACAGCGACGTGAGTCGCGTCATTCCAAAACAAATAATTGCAAATAGTACTCAACCTGTTGGACCTATTGTGTGCTGTCGTGTGTGCGTGTGTGCGTGCGTGTATCTTGATTTTAACACTTGATTGAATACGTAGCTTTGAAATAGACTGACATCTGTGTGTGTGTGTGTGTACATATTTTTACAACGCTTAGTAATAATCACTGTTCCAATTCTAATGTTGCTTTTGTTTCATTATGAAACACGTCACGTGACTATGATGATTATTTTTTACCAACGCCCATTAACTTGATTGTGTAGGTTTTAATTTGTACTAACGTGCGCATTGCTTTGATTTGATTTGCACCATTATCCAATTTCATACATACATACACATATATATATATATATATATATTAAAAATTTTATTTTAGACAAACTTGATCGCCTTTTCCAATAGAATTGGCGACCGTTGTGCGTGTGTGGACACAGTCATCTGCAACTTGCCACACTTTCCCAAACCAGTGATTTCAATGTGTCTCAATTTCGTTTGTTTCAAAAAAAAGCCAATGATGATTATTATTTATTTATTTATTTATTCATTCATTCATTCATTCATTTCAATGTCATTCTACGACTGGATAGTTGTTTGTTGTTATAGGGTTGTACTTTGTCAATTGGACACGTTCGGTTGTGGACTAGCGGCAGTGGCGGCAATTGCAAGGCTCAATTTACTATTCTCACAGGCAATGAATGTGACTACATTTGCTCTATTACATGTGCCACATGCTGTGAGGTTTGTATGTATATGTTTCTTTTGGCAAAATAAGAGTTGTGTGTGTGCGTTATTTTTATTTTGTTAACCACTATTTTGCATTTGAAGGTTTTTATACGTAACACTATATATATATATTTATAGTGCATTTTCCAATTCCTTGATGTGAGACATTCCTGCGTACATATTTATTTATTTATTTATCTATCTATCTATCCATCTTTCTCTACTGCGGTTCTTGCAGCTGTTTGTTTGCTAAGCCATTCGATTCAATTGTTGTTTTCCTTTTCTTCTTAACTACGCAACAGTGTCGTGCTTTTACCATTTTCGTCATTGACAACATTCCAAATCATGTTTTTGTGAAAGCACAATCTCTTTTTTTTCACGCTCCCTTCCGCGCACATACATACAACGTCTTCCCCCCACCCCCCAAAATCAATTTGATGTCAAACTCATTTTGGTGTGTGTATGTGTGTGTGTAGTCTACATTCGCATTCCTATTTCAAACTTTGCACGTATTCGACCTCGAGATGTCATCTATATCTATGCTGAAGCAGTCTTTCACCTATTTTTTCTCATTACCTCTTCGCATGTATGTGTGTGTGTGTTTATTGACAGAAGAGTAGACGGTTGTGGATCTCATTTCATTTTTGGGACGCTGCACGTGCAATTTTATTTTTATTTTATCATATTCAATGTGTAATGAAATGTTATTATTTTTAAACTACTACTGATATTGCGGTGTGAGTAGTAGATTTAACAATGTACTATTTATTCATACTTGTTAATTTTGCAACAGCAACAAAAGAAAACGCGAGTTTTATATTTAACTGGTAGTTTTAAATAAACGGATTTATATACAATGACTTTTAGCCAACGTTGATGATAAAAGGGCAAGGGTACCGATTGTTTAATGACCTATTTGTTAAAAGCATTTCCGGGTACCGGGAGCTAAAATGCGCCGTGTCAAAATTAACACATTGAAATTGATTGACTTTCCTCACATCACTTAATCATATAAGGTACATCAGCATTTTACCTAAAATAACCCTTAAACATCACTTTACCAATACCAATAATTAAAACAATTAAAATATTTCTTTTTTATAAATAGCATTACCAGATTTTCGCTTCAACTAAAAACCCAGAATTTAGGCATTTTGACAAGATAAAAATACTACCACATTATTTGCTTTAAAATAGATTGTATTATAAAATATGTGCATATATACAAAATAGACATCACCAATTGTCCAAATTTAGTAATTCAACGGATAGCCATGGTTTTTAATGATTTCTTTTAAGCGCTTCGAATAAGAATTGACCATATTTTTGGTATAATCTTGATTTTTCAAGACATAATCAATTTTTTCTTCAAGCATGCTTTGATTTTTCATCCAATTTACCTCTTGTTGATTATAACTAAAAACGTTTTCAATTACATAGTATGAAGGCAATAGAACAAAGCTCAGTTTCTTGCTATTTAAAGGATTTTTGGTCTAAACAATAAAAAATGCGTTAATTTTTTAAATTATAATAAAAACCACGTTACCTTTTTTTGAAATATGCACCGAAGCATTATCTTGAACAATCACCAGATGCCCTGAAGCATTTTGTCGTAGTTCAGTATTTAACTCAAGTAATAAACACATGCTACATGTCATAATTACTATAATTAATTGACAAAATTACTCTTATTCGGTTAAATCCTACTTTGAATAAAATCTTAAAGTACGACAAACTGTTTTGGAATGGTGAAAGAATTATTAATGGAATGTGGCAAACTTTTGGGCAGACTCAATTGAACTGAGTGTTACGTATGATTCAAATAAAAACACTTTGTTATCCCCTCATCATGTCATTTACTTAGAACGCAGGCATAGAACGTACCTCTGTTTATATTACCAAATTGCCGTGATTCAAAATTCTCGATTGAAATTTTGTACAATTACTTTATCTCGAGTTGGCGGCAAATTTTCCGCAGAATTCCTAGACCACTAGTTAACACGCTTTCACCAGTGGCAATGTACGTTCTGATTGTTCTTCCTCCATCTGGTGCATCCTGGACTAGCTGCCCATAGGCATCTAGACTAATAACAGAGACTGAGTGCACAGCGGTATAACTAGGCGGTTGGTAGCAAAGGTACACTCAGGGTGCTTAAAAGAGACACGGAATGATTTAAACTCATACTTATGAAGTAACAAATTGAATGTAATTGAAATGTTTTCTGTATTAAACTGTTCTAACTTCTACAGCACTAGACTTTACGTCTACAAGAAGCGACAACGTTATTGCAGCTTGTGCTTTACTTATGCCTATTATAAACTGAGACGTGATTATTTTTTACAAGTTATTGGTTTTTAATTACGTGCAATTTTTGCATAATACAACCACTATTCTAAAACTATTTTCGTACTAATTATGTCGTAGAAGAGTTTTTTATTGAGATTTTGTTAATACGTACTAGTATGTTTATCATAATACTTGTAATTCATTATTAAATCGTAGTGAAACTTGTCAAATATTTAAATCTTTACCAGAAATTCATGATTGTGTTTTAAGCTCTGACAATCAATCCTTGTTCCGATGTGAAATAAAATAGCTCTGTTACCAAAACCTTTTTTGACTCATTGCTATTATCGAAAAGCATGTATTGTACACAATATTGAAGCAAGTATATATGAACTACTGTGTAGAATTGACGATTTACACACATAACTTTTGACTCATTATGAATGTTGTCACTACGTTAGAACGATGATGACTGATGTTTTGTTAACACAGTGAGTGGGTGTCACATAGATATACGATCGATAAATGTAGTACTGGGTTGTATGGCTTAATACAAACGGCATGATGTTTTGAAAATAAAGGTCATTTGTGTGAACCTAAACTACAGAAGTACTAACAACATGAAGTTGCTATAAGAATCAAAATATTTAGCTATTTTTCGGTATTTTCTTGTCATGTCTCTTCAATTGCTTCAGATATTAGTATACGTATGTAAGTTATTTAGACAATAGTAATAGGGACGTTTTATCTCAACGTATGGTTAAAAGTTTTTCATGTAGTGTAGGTGATAATGAAAGTATTACTTCTGTTATGTCCTGTCAATAATATATGTAGTATAGAGTTAATCGTAAATTGTTTTTGATAATGGTACATAAATTAAAGCATTGTTCATTAACAGCCCAAAGTTGAAAACTTATCGTTTTCGAAACCAATATTCCTGCTATTTATAACGCATTATTGCTTTCCTATTGGTAAAATAAGTTTCCATAAAACATTCAAATGATAACATTAAAAAAGCATAATTACTAAAATTCTTTTATGCTCATTATAACATTTAAAATAACCTTATTTCTTGTTACTGCTGACAAACCTATTTTACAGTAGCTGTAGATCTTTCTAAAGTAAAGCAATAAAATACGCATAGCTTGTATGAAATGTACGTTTGATAAAATTGGGTATTATGTACGAACCATTATTTCTTGCTACAATAACTGTAGAAAACAAACGGAAAGCCTATGTGTTAATACAACGTATTGATTGCTAATAAAACACATTACAAATATTTGTTTACTCAGCCAACACAAATACTTGGCAGCAAATCATAAAACATTTGTAACGCAATTACAGCATAAATACTTAAAAAAGATAGCAATTTCCCCCCCCCCAATTAGCGTAGTAACTACTTCATGCAGATATTATGTATTTGCACAGATCATTACTTTCAAGGCTTATTCTAAACAAGGAAAATGTTAAATAACAATTAATAAGCACATCATCGAAGAAATATATGTATTGTCAATGAAAACTGGACATTTCAATTACTTATATTGTATAAATTGCAAGCGCATCCTAAGTATCAGTTACGAATAATTGCAAGGAATGTACAATTGACCTATTATATTATTATATTATACAAAACCCTTTTGCTTTAAAAATAAGCAAGGGGCAATAAGACAACAATTACAGCAAAACAACAACAACACAGTCTTGTTGGTATTGAAGATTCTGTAAATCGAAGATTGAGCTTCCTTTCGGCTTTCACTCAACCTTGTCATCTGTGTAACTCTGTCATCCAGATACGTGCGGTCACTAACTTTGCCGTTGTTTGCCGGAATGGCATCCTCTTGTATTGTTTCCATAGCAGTATAAATTTTTTACACTAGGCCAGGTTGCTAACCTTGCGCGCTCAAATCCTCCACCTTTATCCAGACTTGGGACTGGCTAGATTGAATCATTTCTGATCCAAACTAGGCGGAATTCAAACCATAATAACCGCAATTGTTTTAACAACACGTGAAAAAACCAAAACCAATTTTGTTTGAAAAAAATACAGTATTAAATGGTAAAACTATGCAAACAATTAAAACATAATACAAAAAATAGGTCAGGTAGCAGCGATCTATACAAACAACATTGAAAGTTACGATTATTCACATTGAACAATCGCAGCTGTATGCATCAATTATTTGGTTTCGGGAAGAACACAGAAACGTGTGCCATCTGTTCTAGCAACCAATGCACTACAATTGACGCCGCGATACTATACAGTTCTTGTGCTAATTTCTTTTTTTACATCAAACTGCAATCTTCCCTCGATTATTTTCGTGTTCAATAAACTGCCAAAAAAGTTTTTAATTCCAAATAAAACCAATCTCAAACTGTACACATTTAAAATACACAGATTACTTTTGCAACACAAATTTCCATAAAATGCGATTAGTCAAATAATAAAATCTTCTGTTAAAATAGACCTAAAAATTGTAGCTTTTAAAAAGAACATAACTCGGATATATTGACAAATGGCACGTGCAACATCTCTTTCCACTTGTTGTCAAAAAACAACTGTGCGCGTGCTTTCCCAAATCGCGTACAGCAATTTCCACCTGCTCCCTGTCAGTGCAACGACCGCTCCAGACAAGTTGCGTTGTAAAATGCAGTGTACTAACATAGTTCCACCTTGTATATACAAGCAAATGCACGAACGTGTAGCACACACTATTAAAGTTGACCAGTAGAATGTATTCATTCTTTCGACGCCCTACGTGGCGTCCTAACAATGCCCCTAAATGCATACGTATACTAGATGTAGCCATTGGACTAAGGGAAATAACCCTGACAAAAATTTGAACGGTTTCTTCAATCCTTGCAATCGCCATCTACTAGGCAAAAATACTTGATTCGACGCTTATCAAGCCGTCAAAATCGATCGTACCAATATGGAAATAATGAAGAGGTGACTATGCGTCACCAACTACATATAAAAAATTTTTAAATGTTTTACGAAAACCATCTTTCAGCAGTGGAGACATTTTAGCAAAGCCGAACGCGGGCCCGCATTTTAGTGAGTCGGTGGTAAAATGCGAACCCCGATGTCCACCGAGCGCTGTACCGCTGGACCACCCGCTAGACCACCCCGGCACATATGGAGGTAACAGTCAAGAATATTACCATTGTTGGAAGTGGGGATTTCATAAGCATTACTGAGGATTCTCAGGATTACTTCGGCAACCATTAATCGCATTTAAATCAACAAGTATTACTGAATCTTGTTGTTATTAGTCGGTACAAATATTCAGTCGTGATTGTGCTTAAGATCGTTTATTTGACAGTAGTGCTGATAGCTTCTACACAATTTTTAATCTATAGCATAAGTTGGTAAATGATTTCAAAATTAAGTAGTGGCATATTAATTAATAGTCAGTGATTGCTTAACAGCATCTGTCAATTGGCTGAATCATTAAAATATGATCGATCTATATCTGATTAACTTTCATCACAAATGGGCATTTATTTTTGGGGATAGGTGAAAAATGATTTTATTGTTATCATTTGTATTTTATTCTATGTAGGTGCAGTTGTCATAGAGTGTTGTTGGGTTTTTAAGTTTAGATTGCTATAATGAATAGACGGGGCTAGAGGATTTATTATTATTGCCTGGTAATGCAGTCACGTCTGTATTTTATTTATTTATATTTACTAATTTGAATGTTTTACGAGAAACCTATATTTTAGCAGTGGACATTTTAATGAAACCAAACGTGGGCCCGCATTTTAGTGGGTCGGTGGTGGGATTCGAATTCCGATGTCCAAATCGAGCGCTGTACCGCTGGACCACCCATCACATACAAGTCAACCCTTTAATAGTTCGAAATTTGCGCAACATCCCTTCCACTGTTCACAATTTTTGGAGGCGTGCAGAAGATTGGCAGTCCAACCGACTTTGCCATTTTTTTCAAGACAAAATAGGGTAAATATCGTCCCGAACAGCAGCCATCCATGTAAGTAGCTGACCACTTTGCCTTTGCTTCCAATCGGCATTTGGACAGGCCAAAGTTACGAGACGTGAGATTGCATTGGGGGGGGGGATTTCCACAAAGAACATGACCAAACCGACGCAATCGTCGCTGTCGCGATACCAATGATGGAAGATCGTAAAATTGCAGGTCATCTCGAATTTGGCAGATACTGATCTTTACCGCCCAATCTCTTGGTATGGAGGATGCGGAATGGGTGTCGTGCCAAACGTATTTGAGATGTCTTACTTTAAATTCGTTGAAGTCCATAATCTCGGACCGCGTAAGAGTCTAGAAGCACTGTCCGAACCCATGTAAAGCAAATGTTCATTTTACAAAACCGTATTCTTAACCTCAAATGATGATTTATTATCAGCACTTCCCTAATTGTTAAAAAATTTCATTCATTCGCTATATCCATTCTCGATTGGCAATCGAACACAAAAGAACAAATTTCAAAACAAATATTTATAGTAGGTACATAAAAATTAAATGGAGCATAAAATGCACAGACATAAGTTAATTTGCAAAAAACATGTCATAGAAAGAACAAGGTGTATATTGTCAAAATCACTAATACGCTTCAAAAACAAACAAAACAAATCACATTCTACAAAAATAAGTTAAAGGACCAAATAGTACCAAAAAAATCCAGTACAAACACGTACATATATATATCTACAACAACAACAATAACAGCAGGTATGTAAAAAGGAAAGACACCAGCGCTCATCTGCCGCACCGTCCGTCGCGAAATTGTTTGCGCAGTTTGGACAACATATTACCCTGTTTTGATGAAACACTCGACCTTTGATTGGCAGTCGTTGAAGGCCGCGATGGCTGACAACCGTTGGGATAACTCATATTTCGTGGCACTTGATAATCGGTGGATGATTTTGACGATGACGGTGTGTTGGAACAGCGGATGGCACGTCGTTGAACTTGGCGTGGTGTGATGACGTCGGTCGTCAAGGTTGTTCGGCGTGCTATAAAAATGAGAGGAATTGTGACAATTTGGTTGATGTCACCTGTTCACTATTTTCCCATATCTATACGGCATAGCAAACGATCGACTTCGATGGTTTGATAAATGTAACACAACGTAGAAGAATAACGAAGCTTCTTAGCTGGTAGATCGACAAGGTCACCTGATTTGTTGTCAGGATTATCTCCCTTAGCCCAAGAGCTACATATGATATACGTATACCTTTTAAGTATCCTGGGTATAAGCTTACACCCACTCGCCGAAGCGATAGCCCAGTTATACCGCTGTGCAATCAGACCCTGCTGTTATTAGTGTAGGTGCCTTTCAGCACCTAGTCCAAGATGCACAATGTAGAGGACGAACAGTCAGGAATATCACCATCATTGGAAATTGAGACTTTATTAAGTATTAATCAAATCCTCGTGGATCATTAGCATCCCATTATTATTATTATTATTATTAGAAACAAACTGCTGTCAGAATCAATGCAGTATAGTTCATTCGCTTTAGTGACACTCTGATTATATGAAGTACATCTAAGTTGTACCAAAACATTATATTATAAGTACTATTAAAATATTTTACACCAGTATTACCATAAAATTAAACTTTAGGTCAAAAACAAAAAAACAATATTAGCTAAAATATTAAAAATGTATAGATTTTATTATCTATTTTTATATATGTATACATATTTCACAATGTAATTTATTTTTAAGCAACTAATTTGGTTTTTTTTTTCAATTTTTGAAAATGTTAACATTCTTGTTTTTGATCTAAATTTGAATCTTATAATGATATTGGTATAAAATATTTTACTAATAATAAATAAATAATAAAAGTTGGTAGAAAAGTCACCACTTTATAAGTTCCAAGTTCTCGTAGCATCCCGTATGATATCCGTTTCATTGTTTACGATTTTCGGATGTGTGCACAGAAATGTCAGTCCAGCGACTTTACCATTGTTTCGAAGATAAAGTCTCAGACAAAATAGGGTGAAGATCGTCCCGAACAGCATTTATCCAGCCCAGTTATACCACTGTGTATACAAACGTTCCTTACCATATAAAACAATGAGAAACGGAATGTTGTGAAACTACCAAATTAACCTTGAAACCAACTAATGGAAAAATTAAAATAACACACACACACAC
Source organism: Cardicola forsteri (assembly GCA_025895645.1). NCBI lineage: Eukaryota > Metazoa > Platyhelminthes > Trematoda > Strigeidida > Aporocotylidae > Cardicola > Cardicola forsteri. The sequence goes on along the minus strand of JAKXYG010001175.1, from coordinate 9,221 downwards.
ACAAAAGAACTACACAAACCTTCCTGTTCCTCCTTAATCCGCATCGCCGACTTTGAAATGATACGATTGAGTCGTTTCTTTTCTTCACAGTCGAGCCGATAGTAGAATTGTGACCACGTTTCGTTTGGTGCCGGTTTCATCGACTGATGCGATACGCCATTGTGGAATTTGCGGCTGACATGTTTCGACCACAAATGATCGCTTAGACCCACAAATTGCTGAATTGTAAAAGTAGAGGGGGGGGGAAATTTTGATTCATTCATTTTGGTTGATGACTTGATGTCACCTCTCCATTATTTCCCCTATTTATACGACATAGCAAACGATCGACTTCGATGGCTTATTAATAAGCGCAACAAACGTAGAAGAATAACGAGTTTCTTGGCTGGTAGACGGCATCCTTGTGACGTCGCCACTGTCCGCGAAGATTGACGAGGTCGCCTGATTTTTTGTCAAGGTTATCTCCCTTAGCCCAAGGGCATACCTTAAGAAACCTCTTAAGTACACGCCAAAGCGGATGCCCAGTTATACCGCTGTGTCTGAGGATACAGTGTTCGACTCGAACCTGAGCGGGCATAAGTTCGATCTCTGCTAGTTCGTCAATATCTGTCCCATATTAAATGACGTATCAATACCAAATTGTTCGCTACATCTCGTTTCTATCCTTCATTATTATATTACTCATCTGTAATTTTTCCTGGTTTATTAAAGTAAGAATATGTTGTTTTAAAAAGATGCATATCATTGGTATCAAAATCTATAGGAATCAAATATTCTATCTTATTGAATGCTATTGTTAATAAACATTATAAATCCTGAATACAATTAGCATCAAGGATTGAAGGTAATAACACTCACCCACGCATGCAGCTTTAAACAAATCTAAAGCTTTTGGAAAAACAGGGAGAACCTACCTGCACATGAAAGCCAAAACTAATCAATACAAAAACTCACGTCTGCCATAATTATCTAGAATATTAATCAATCCAGAATCAAACAAAATTGAACTTTTAACAAACCTATCAAAGTAGGAATCATTCTACGTACGCATTTATTTGAACTAATTTGGACATCCTACAGTATAATGTAACAAGTGTGCCTTATAATAACTTAATCAATCTATAGTAATTCTGAATTTTTTTTTTAAATCACATGCTTACTATATTAACTATATTTACATTCATTCACATATGACATTCTATTTCATTTTGATCCCATTATTTGTATTACTACATTTGTTAAATTTTTTTTAATCTTATTATTTTTTATATTGATGGTAAAAATGTATTTTACACTGAATGTATCTCTAGTGAAATATTAATAATAATAATAATAATAATAATAATAATATTTTACAAATTTATGATACGAAATTCACTTATTTATTGTGGTTAAGGACATAGTTACCTATTCAATATTTTCCATATTTATACGGCACATTAAACGAGCTAATTCAATAGCTTAATAAGCATAACAAACGTAGAAGTACAAACAAGTTTATTGGCTAGTAAACAGCATCCTCGTAACGACGCCACTGTTCGAAAAGATTAACGAAGCCGCCTGATTTTTTCTCAGGGTTATCTCCTTTAGCCGAACGGTTGCAAATGGTATACGTATACTTTAATGTACATTTTAAGTATCCTGGATAGATGCCCGCACCCACCCGCTGTGCAATCGGCCCCTGTTGTTATTATTCTAGATGCTTGTGGGCACGTAAATTCCTTTACATTGGGGAGCACATCATTTAGTACAATCAGGAGCTTGAGACGACATGATGACTGATTATTTTGGGTTGATCTTCAGAATACACTGACGATGCTATTCTTCTAGCTGAAAGTGAAGCTCAGTTGCAGCGAACATTGAATTTTCTTTTAGAACGTTCCGGCGAATATGGTTTGAAGATCAATCCCAGAAAATTAGTCATCATGTCATCACAAGCTCCTCATCCGAGGATCGTATTAAATGATGTTGTGCTCCCAATGTAAAAGAATTTACGTATCTGGGCTCTTCAATTACTTCTGACGGTGGTTCATCCAACAAAGTAAATCGTCGAATTTGTTTGGCTGCTACTGCGTTTGGAAAGCTTGTCGATCCACTATGGAGACAAAAAAACATCAATCCAAAAACAAAGATAAACATTTTCTCTTCATTGGTTCGCACAGTGCTTCTGTACGCAGTTGAACCGTGGACTCTTACTGGGTCAGAGATCAAGAAGCTTGACAAATTTGAAGCAAGATGTCTCAGATACATTTGGCACAGCACCCATTTTGCATCCTCTGTGTCAAGGGATTGAATGAAAAAGATCAATAACCGCCAAATTCGAAATCACCCTCAATTTCATAATCTTCCTTCATTGGTATCGCGACAACGAAGATTGTCCTAGTTTAGACACGTTTTTCGTAGAAATCCTGATACAATCTCACGTATCGTAACCCTGGCTCGTCCAATTACCGATTGGAAGAAGGGTAAAGGTGGTCTGAAAACGTACTCGGATGGACGCTGTTCGGCACAATCTCCACCCTATTTTGACCGGCACTTTGTCTTGGAAACAATGGTTAAGTCAATTGGACTGACATATCTCTACTTGCCTCCGAAAATCTAGAAAGGGAGATTGTTCGAGTTGCTATGCGAATTTGGAATTAATAAACATGTGGCTTTTCCCCACCAACTTTTGTTGTTGCTTGTGTGCACCTAACCCAGGATAAATCAGTCAGGAAACTTAGTAATCATTACTCAAGTCGTTAGACAAATGATAGAAAAGAAATCATTAATCAAACTTGCAACTGACCAATTAAATTCAATCTATGCTAAAGTCATCCACACACACACATACATACACACACAAAGAGTGAGAAACACTGACCGGATTGAAGCGTTCGATTCGAGCTAGATCGTCGACACTGGCAGATTGAAAAGCCGGGGCGACGAGTTCGTACGGGACTTGGCCCATATAGTCAACCAAATGAATGTGACGCTTGAGTACGTCGACACACATATTGATCAAACTTGGCGGTACCGATCCATCCAAGCCATCGGCGCAACCTACAGCAACATTCGAAGCAGAAGCAGCTGATCGGTTGAGTTTGGGAACCCACAGGACTTGTTTCGATTTGAATTTTAAATCGCCCGTGTCTAATATATCATTGGCATCGGCTAAAATGGAAAGTTAAAACCAATACGATAAATTGTCGTGCTGTTGTCTTGTGAATTGGGCGCCATTCGGTTGTGAATAGGGTGCCTAGGAGAATTATCTTGCTTGATAAAGAGAATTTGCTAGATGGCGTCATTGTTTACAAAAATTAACGAAATCGCCCTAATGTTTTTGTCGTAAAAAACCGAAATTAATGTTAAAGTCAGACTTAGAAAGGCAATATCAGGCTTTCATAAGCTCAAATCAATATGGTCATGTTCTTCCATTCGCCTAAAGACGAACTTTGTTTGTACGCATCAATAATCTTTCCTACGGCAATATATGGGAGTGAAACGTGAAAACGAACCGACAAGATTGATAAGATGGCGGATGTTTTTCATCGTCGGTGTCTTAAAAGTATTTTAAAGATTACCTGGCACGATCGCATTCCAAACAATGAGATCATGAGAAGAACTGACTCTCGTTCACTCCATGACATCATTACAATTAGACGAAGAAAATTACTTGATTGAATTCTACGTTTGTAGCACGAAAAATCAGCAAGAACGGTTTTAGAATGGACAATTGAAGATGGCATAAGAAAGGTTGGGGGGGGGTAGACTACAGAAAACTTGGCTAAGAACCATTGGGGAAGATCTAGCTGAAACGAATGTTTCATGGGGGATCAAACAAAATGTTCGAATACATGGAATAATGTTGTCGTCCCATCTTCATTTTCATTATTGTTGTTGTTTTTCTGGTTGCAATTGTTATCTTATTGTTGCACGCTTATTTTTAAAGCAAAAGGGTTTTTTGTAAATCATAAATAATCATTTCATTGTGGTTAATAACATAGTCACGTCTTCATTATTTCTATATTTGTACAGCAGATTGAATAATTGAGTTCAAAGGCTTGACAAGTGTATCACATGTAGAACAATGACGGAGATTGACGAGGCCGCCTGAATTTTCGTCAGGATTATTTCCCTTAGCTCAAGGGCTGCCCATTTATACCGCTATGCATTTGGTCCCTGCTGTTATTGGTCTAGATACCTATAAGCACCTAGTCCAGAATGCACCGCGTGTATGAGGCACAGTCGGGAATGTTACCATTATTGGACTTTATAAGCATTAGCCTAACGGCTCCTATATTTTGGCCAACAAAATGTGTCAAACATACCTTGTTGTTGATCGTTTGAAAGACTGTCGGCAACCATATCGGGCCTCTTGAAAGGTTCGGCCAACGACGACCGAATTTCGTGAGCAAAACTTGGCGAAAGCGCTTCGTTGGTCAAGTCGGCAATGGGGCGTTTTCTTTTGTTGGACTGAACAGTCCGCAATTTGTTGCTCTTGTTGCCCGATGCAACGATCATATTCAACGAATCCATAAACGAAACGCCACTCGACGAATCGAGGCAGTCGACGGCTTCGTTTCGAGACTTTTTCGCCTTCTTTGCATCACCACCACCAGTAGCAACTTGCTTCAGTTTGGTTTTGGTCAATTTCAAATTCAATGTAGTCGTACTGCCTAGTGTCGAATGCTTATTGTCGCTTGCTGCTTTCCGACTTACACCGTTCGACGATTGTAAATTGTGTTTCACTTGGACGCCGTTGGTAGTTGACTGCTGCTGTTCGTCGCAGTTGACGTCGGGTGCAACCACGCCATCGGTTGTGTTGACCTTGAATTTCGATTGCAAATTGTGTTTCACTTGGACGCCGTTGGCAGTTAACTGCTGCTGCTGCTGCTGTTCGTCGCAGTTGACGTCGGGTGCAACCACGCCATCGGCTGTGTTGACCTTGAATTTCGATGCAAATTCATGTTCGATGTGTTTGTTCAACAGGCCTTTCCACTTGTCCAAAATAACGCCAGCTGTCTGACCCAAAACACCCGGTTCGCTTTTGAGCTTGCGCACCGATCGACCGACTCCCGATTCCGACAGTTCGGACAGCGTCAGTGTAACGTCGTTCAGCGTGGTAAGCACGCGCAGTTTCTACATTTGGACATGGAAAAAAACTATTACTATTTTAACGCTTAAAAATACTGTTATTATTATCATTATTAATTTTGCTACCTTGACGAGAAATGCATCTTCCAGCAATAGACATTTTAGCTAATCCGAACGTGGATCCGCATTCAGTGCCGAATAAGCCCGCCCATGTTCGAATCGAGTGTTATATCGCTAGACCATCCTGGTACAAAGGAAAGGAGTACCATGAGGTTTCCCCACTGGGCGAACCTAATTAGGGAACATCGCGAGTTTCAACCAGTCAACGTGCAATGGCCTAGATAAGATCAGAAATAAATCAATCTAGCCAATCCTAAGCCTGGATAGAGGATAAGGTTTTGAGCTCAAGATTAGCAACCTGGCCTCTGTAAAATGGGATGCTAATGATCCTGAGGATTTGAGTAATGCTTATAAAGTCTCAATTTCCAATGATGGTGATATTCCTGACTGTTAGTCCTCCACGTGGTGCATCCTGGACTAGGTGCCTCTAGGCATCTAGACTAATAACAGCAGGGTCCGAATGCACGGCGGTATAACTGGGCTTCCGCTACGGCGGGTGGGTGCGAATATACACCCAGGATACTTAAAAGGTATCTAAAGGTATACGTATACCATATGTAGCCCTTGGGCTAAGGGAGATTACCCTGACAAAAAATCAGGCGGCCTCGTCAATCTTTGCGAACAGTGGCGACGTCACAAGGATGCCGTCTACCAGCCAAGAAACTTTGTTATTCTTCCACGTTTGTCTACGCTTGTCAAGCCATTGAAATCGATCGTTCTACATGTCGTATAAATATGGGAAATAATGAAGAGGTGACGCCACGTCACCAACCAAAATGATGAATGAATCTGTAAAAAAATATACTGCTACAGAAACAATCCAAGGACTCCATTCCGGCAAGCAACGGGCGAAAGCCAAAACGAAGCTTCATCTTCGGCTAGACGAAGAGAATTGCTTGGTCAGATTCGATGTTCACCGCCAGAAAAACCAGTAAGAACGGTTTTGGGATGTATAATTAATAATAGCAAAAGAAATGTTGGGGTAAACCAAAGAAAACTTGACTAAAAATCATTCTGGAAGATCTAATTAAAATGAATGTTTCATGGGTTCAAACTATATACATGGGAGGAAGCCCAATTATACAGCTCTGAACTCAGTTCCTGCTGTGTCGGTCTAGGTGCAGAAGTCCAGGATGCGCCACGTAGAGTAACAGTCAAGAACATCACCATCATTGGAAATTGAGACTTTATAAGCATTATCCAAATCATCAGGTTGATTAAGACATTAATGAATTAATCGGTTAGTAAGTAAAATGCACTGTATCGTCTATGCGTTATCTGTATGGATTGCGATAATACGTACAACTAATTAAAACTTAGTTAAAACATTAAAGCCCTAAATTTTAACTTCCATCTTAAAAAATTCCTTCAACCTCGAATTAGCAAAAGTACTTATACAAAAACTGTCAAATACATTCTCAAACAATGTTAATACGTTTCAAAATCCAAAACTAATTAAATTTATATATATACATATATATAGAATTGAAAACCACTTACAGACTGTTCATCAACCGTACAATCATTAAGAGTTTCACTAAATTTGATTAAAGCAGAAACTACACTTCTACTCATACCATGAACAGTAATTGAACACCGGCCAAACTGCGGTCTCAGTCGATAAAAATGTTTTTCGATTAGTTGTAAGATACCTTTAATATATATATATATATATATATATATATATATATAATTTTAAAATATATTTGTTTTGCATAAAGTATACATAACGTTCAATAAAATGTCAAAATTATTTTCTGAGCACAATAAAAATCAGTTAATCGTTAATCCATTAAATAATAATGACAACAAAAATTGACGACAGAGCCACCTCTTCAATAATTCCAAGTTCACATAGCATCTCGAATAACCCCTTTCTATTGTTCACAATTTTCGGAGTATGGAAATAGGTTAGTCAAACGACTCACTCGAAACGCACCATTAACTAAATTTTATAATCAAACACAAGCAGATACACTCTTAAATATCTAAAATTCTTGTTAAAACAATGAATAGACTATTTAAATACATTCAACTTTAAATAAGTACGTCACTTTAAGATTCAGGATTATAGTAGGATTGAATAGACAAAAACACATTTTGGTACTTAGTTCGAATGTATCTCAAATTATGGAAGAATAGAACATAAAGAATAAGGAAAGGGAGAAATTTGTACCAGAAAAAATTTGGAAATTAAAATGGAGAAAACAGAGAATTACAATGCAATGGATTAAGTTAAAAATAATGAAAAATAAATATTTAAAATAATAATAAAACAGGCCTAATACTACAATACAAAAACAATGTACTAATCTTCAAAAACCAAACAAAAGAAAATATAAGATAACGCCCCACTTGACGTGCGGCGTGACGCGCGCCTCGCCTCACTTACTTGAAATTAAAATCTGTTACAAGTCCCATAAACAATCTCTCTTAAAAAATTAAAATAAACTCTAAGTCTTGCCTTTTTATATAATAAATAATAAATATCCACTGTAAAAAACCTTCCATGTCCATAAGTAGATCATATACTGAATATTTATCCGTTATTTTTTCCAGTAAAATTGAGAGAAAGAACGTCACGTTGTTTTCACGTGACCGAACCAAAGTAATAAACGTTTAAAAAATATTTAAAGAGTCGACGTTTACAATATCCCTTCTTTTTATCACTTGGTTATGTTAAAAGTCTAATCACTTTGTATATCTTGTTCCAAACTGATGAAAAAGCCACATTTTGAAGTCGAATTTCCAAAACAAGTTTATTTTATATTTAACACTACCATATAAATTGGTAATTTATTCAAAGTAATTAAATTGTTTCTTTTCCGATTGAAATATCACCAATTGTAACGCTTATTAATGATTGATCTAAATATATTATCATGATATTGTCTGTTCAAATTTAATCCGTATATTCTTCGAATAACCAATGTACTATTTTTACAATATTTATCTCTACATTACGCAACTAATATTTTTTAATTTTTCTCCTGTAAAATAAACATAACTAACTCGACATTAACTAAACATTACAAAATAAAATACAACTGACCACAGCCAAGGACAAACCGGCACCAATGCAAAATATAAATTTATTTAGCTACGTCACATCCTAAAAGTACTTCAATGTATAAAACATGTAATTTAAAATTTATTAAGCAATTATTAAAAAAATAATGTATATTAAATTTAATAATTTGTTGTAATTGTTTTTAAATGTCTCAACATTGATTATCTACTGTAAGGTAAGGCGCGCGTCACAATACAGGATTTCAGGATTTCAGGATTTTTCACAAGTTGAGTAGGCCAAAACGCCTTTTAGTACTTGGTTCTCAAATTTTCAGGGGAAAAAATAAAATGAATAGTGAGGTAAAGGAGGATTAGTCACAGAAAAAATATTTGAAATCAAGATAAAATCAAGGTAGATAGTGGAAGTTAACAATTGTAGAAAAACCAGCAAAATAATAAATATACAAAAATAATAATAAAACAAGTTACGTATTACAATGCAAAAACGCTGCAATAATCTTTAAAAAAGAAGGAAAGAGGAAAGGATAAATAACGTTGCAATGGACGTGTAGCGTGATGCGTGCCTCACCTCACAAGTGTTTGTACACGAATTAAATAAGTGAATTTTTTTATTTACTTTTAATTTAGTGTTATTGGTTAGTAAAATTTTTTTTTAATATTAAACAAGTTGCAGGTTAGTTTACAAGTTGATTAAGAGATAATTTCCTTTTAATCCTTGGTTCAAATGTGTCAACATTATCGTGTTAAAAAAAATTAAAATCAAACAAAGATACAAAATAAATAAAATATGAATATATCTAGAGGATATATTGACAATAACTCTTTGGGAATAGTGATGGAATTTTAACTTGGAATATGCTCTGGGTTTATTCAATTTGAGATTATGACCCTTACGGTAATTTTTGGCTAACATAAAAAAGGACAAAAGGAGCAGGGTGATAAAAATTGATATACTAGAATAAGATCACACCGGAGCTTTTTATTGCATAAAAAAA
>JAKXYG010001520.1:0-26208 GCA_025895645.1 Cardicola forsteri | reverse complement strand
CCGCAGCAGTATAAATTTTTACAAAGGCCAGGTTGCCAACCTTGCGCTCAAACCCTCCTCTTTTATCCAGGCTTGAAACTGGCTAAATTGAATCATTTCTAATCCAAACTAGGCGGATTTATTAATAACTTTATATATATATATATTAATAACTTTATATATACAAATATTATATTATATATATATATATATGTATATATATATATATATATATGTATATATATATATATATATATATTAATTAATAACTTTATATATACAAATATTAACCTGGTTAAATAAATAAAGTACCTCTCAAACTTATATTAAACATGTTTTTTGATTAAAAATCGGTTAAAATAAAAATATTTTAATGTTTTAAATTATTGCATCATAAACTGTCTAAAAAATAATTTTAAAAAACGGTTTAATCTAATTAACAGTAATCAATTAAATTTAATAAAAACCAACAACAGAGTTTTACAAAATACAGTACTATTTTTATTTGTGTTTGTATTGTGCAGCTATTAAATGTTTTTTAATTTGCTAATGATGTGGTTTAGTGCACATATTTTTATAAATAACGATTTACAAATATTAAAATGTTTGTTAAAAAAATTAAACAATTATTTAATAATTTTGATTTTAATTTAAATTTATCAAAATGCGCGTTAATTAAATTTATAACAAGGCGACCAAAAAACAATAAAATAAAATCTAACATTTAATTGTAAACAGGCACATATGTGTATTTATAACAGAAGTAAGTATATTACAACTAAGGTTAAAAAAAATATCTAGTGTGATTATGCAAAGCATATATTCATTAAAATTAACTTTATTTTTTTACTACATAAAAAACTATAAAAACTAAATGTTAATAACTAAAAAAATTAAATTATTTATTAAATATTGTTTTTATGTATTATTGTTTTATTACTTACCTGTAAAAATGTCTGTTTTAGTAAAACAAAATTAATAAGATGTTTGTTACAAAAATCTGCAAAAATTTTTTTTTGGTTTTTATAATATCGTTAACTAGCATTTAAAATAACGTGTGCAGTTAACAATATATATTAAAAATAATAATATTTACCCGCTATACACAACTTTGAAAAAATCTAATTTTTTTCTAAAAATCAAAAACGTTTACTTGCACTTAACTGCTAAAACTAATCAATACAAGAACTCCTGTCTGTTATATTTATTTAGAGTTGTAATACATTTAAAATCAAACAATATCGAAACATTTAACCAATTTATGACAAATATTAATTTATTGTTTTTGTCTATGCACTAGTTTAAACTAATTTGCAAATCCTACAGCTTTATGTAAATAAACCTCGAATACCTGCGCTACTTTTCTACAACAACAGAATTAAATACTTTTAACTGTTAATTTTTTAATATTTTTTTAAATGTCTTACTATTTTGTTTTCTATAAATCAATTCAGAAAAAAATCAACAAAAATACACGTTTTTCCCTAAAAACCCAATGTTAACAATTTTTAAATGTAATTTTAAGCAGTTTTTCTAACACACTAAAATATACAATTATTTAAAATAAACGTAAATTTTATTATATAGGTTTTCAAAAAGCTTTGAAATTAAAGTAACCTAATGAGATGTTTTTACTGCTACTACTGTCATTAAACAGCAGCTCAATATTTAAAAACAATTTTGATCTACAATCTTTCATGATATACAAATTACATATAAATAACTGTGTAAAAATAATTTAAGAATTATGCAAAATACATCAACTTCAAATATAGCATTACTTAAATATACACTATTAAACATTAATAACATTAATTTTAACAATCTTAGCATAAATGATGCTACTGTATTTTTAACTAACTTTATTAACAGTTATGTTAACAAATATTGTCCAGTAGTTAAATTTGAGATTACAATAATATTTCTTTATTAAATCTTAAAAGGCTTAAACAAAAAAAACGGTAGCATATAAATCTAATCAATATACTAAATTAAAAAACTTAAAGAAATTAATTAGACTGAAAATAAACAAACTGAATAACTATGCTAATAATTATTTTTAATTAAACCACGATTTACAATCTATTTGGAAAAATATTAACAATTAAAAAAAATCAAAAGCAAATCGATGTAAGATGGATGTTAAAAAATTAAATAATTACTTTACTTTAAACAACTCAAATATATCAGAATTTAATTAATTAACTAACAATTATTTAACACCTATCATAAACGTTAATATAAAAAAATAATTAACAATTGTAAAACAAGCACATCACTTAGATTTGGTAAAATAAGTTGCAACTTATTAAAGCTCTGCATGCCAGCAATTGCTCTATTATTGTCTACAATAATAAACAAGTCTATCATAAATTGTAAAGCAGCTGATACTCGGCGTATCTCACAAATCACACCTATTTCAAACGTTTCTGTCCTATCAACAAATTCAGAACATTATCGCCCAATTGCTTGCACTTCAGTGTTTTTAAAATTAATTAACAAAATAATACTTAACAACCTCAAACCTATATTGAACATTAGTAATAATCATTATTAATGTGAATATAAAAATAATAATTCTACTGTAGACTGTGTAGCCACCCTTATTCATTACATTACTAAATCGCTTAACAAAAAAAATGTTTAATATGTTGCATGTTTCTAAATTATAAATATGCATTCAATAGTGTATCAAAGGAAAAATTACTTAAACATCTTGAGCTACATGAAACATTTAACCTCATTCTAAACTGGCTACACCATTATTTCTCCAAAAAAATTACACAAATTGGTCGTAATAAATCAGAATTAACAAAAAATAATAATGGTGTTTTACAAGGTGCAGTATTATCTTTGTTTTTATTTTTACTGTACGTAGATCTATTGCAAGTGCCGAAGGCATCAAATTTGAATAATGTTCTATCAAATTTGATATTAAGTTAAATCCATCAAAATACAATTTTGTTAAATTTGCAACAAGACGTTTAAGAAAAACAATGGAATTAAACAAAACAGTCAAATTAAATTAAACAAACATATGCATTTGTAACAAAAGTAAATATCTTGGTGTAAACATAAATAACATACTTACCTGTTGTGATCATGTACATCATATATTTTTAAAAACCAAAACATTATAACTATATAAGGAAATTAAGAAAAAATAACAATTATATTATTTAATTGTATATTACATCATGTTTTTATCTTTTGGTATTACATTTCTCACTTATAACTTTTTATAATTTATTAAAACAGGATTACATTGTTTTAAAAAAATGCAAATCATTGGTATCAAAATCTGAAGGAATTAAATATTCTATCTTATTTAATGATGTTGTTAATAAACATTTTAAATTATGTTTACAATTAGCTTTAAGGATGGAAAGTAATAACAATTACCCACTACATGCAGCTTTTAACAATTTTAAAACTTCTGGAAAAACAAGAAAAACTTACTTGCACATAAAAACCAAAACTAATCAAAACAAAAATTGATGTCTACCTTACTTATTCAGAATAAAACATAATTGAACTATTAAAAAAACTATCAAAGTAAGAATTTTTTTACTCACGCATTTATTTAAACTAATTTGGCCATCTCACAGTATAATGTAACTAGGGTGTTTTATAATGACTTAGTCTCTGTATAGCAATTTTGAATATTAAGAAAAAATTACATACCTGCTATATTGACTTTATTTATATTTATTAACATATAACATTTTATTTCATTTTGATCCCATAATTTGTACTACTACTATTTTCTACATTGATTGTACTTTACGATAAATATATTTTTAGTAAGATATTAAAATTTAATAATAATAAAAATAATAATTTATTACTAAAGTATGATAATTAAAAAAATGCAAACCACAAGTTTATCATATTCATTATATTTATATTTATAATATAATATTCATTAATTTTTTTTTAAGTAATTGTTTTATTAAAAAAAATTAAATTGCCATTACAATAACTAAATGCTAAACGTTTTAACGTGCAGAACTTAATTAATTTTTATAAATTATGTGTCAACGAAACTTTTATTTTGTTGTTGTTTTGCTGTAATTATTGTCTTATTGCACAATGCTTATTTTTAAAGCAAAGGGGTTTTGTCTTTTTAAAAATTGTAAAATATATTAAATTATTGTTTATAAAATAAAAAATAAATATAAACCTTTTATTAATTTAGTTAATTTATCATATTATATTAATTTAAAAAATATGTATTTATTATAATAATTTTTTAACAAAATCTTAAACAAATCAGTTCTTGTCGCAACAAACAAATTTAAAAAAATAATTGTTTAATAGTTCAATTAATTAATAAATGTAATTAATTAACACAGTTTTTATTTAATTAAAATGTTTTTTTTACGTTACGTTAATTTTTAAATAATTATAAATTTACCAATAACGAATAATGTTTAACTTATTTAAAATTATGAATTTACACATTTTCCAAAAGACAACATTATTGTAAACTATTTCATTTTATTTTTGTTTACATAATTTTTTTTATTTGTTTTACAAAAATTAATTAATTCAGTTATATAATTGGAATGCTAATAATTGAGGATTTAAGTAATGCTTATAACGTATCAATTTTGAATGATGATAATATCCCTGACTGTTTGTCCTCCACGTGATGCATCTGGGACTAGGTGCCCCTAGGCATCTACACTAATAACAACAGCGTCTAAGTGCACAGTTGTATAATGAGTTTTTGCTACGGCGGGTGAATGCAAACATACACTCAGGATACTTAAGAGGTATATAAATGTAATCGCTTACCATATGTAAGGGAAATAACTTTTACAAAATATTAAGCGGCTTTGTTAATTTTTGCAAACAGTGAACCAGCTACAACTTTGTTATTTTTTCACATTGGTTACGTTTACCAAACCATTAAAATTGATTGTTTATACGTCGCATATATTAAAAATGCAACCACGTCACCAACCAAATAAATAAACAAATAAATGACCAAAACCTATTAAAAAATTAATTGTATAATAAAATTTAAAAACATTTTTAGATTAATTTTAATTAGCGTTATAATGTTACAATCAGATCAAAGTTGAATGTATGAATTTTAATTACGTAACCTTAATTATTTTTAATAAAGTACACACACATATTAATAATAGACTAATTATTGTAAATATTATGTACATTTAACTTATTAATTACGTTTATATAAACATTGTATTTAAAATATATTATTTTGACCGACTCCTAATTTTTTTTAAATATTTTAATCTAAATATATCGCACCTATTCAATATTGCACAATATTTTAAATTCTATATATTTATTTTTATTAAATATAATTGGAGATAAAAAAATTCATTCCAATTATTAAGAAAAAAATTTTTCAATTAATTAATTTTAAAAAATAGCTGCAATTTTATTTTAAAGACAATACATTTTTTATTAATAATATTTACAATTAGAAAAATAGTAGTAATTTCTGGTGTCTAATAAGAAGACCAGCATTATCTGCAAATGCAAATCCGTTTATTTGCCATAGTTTTGTTTGATGCAATTAAACTAGTTATTTATAATTTAATTTACAATAAAATTATTTACTGAAAAAAGCAAAAAACATAACAAAATTTATTCTTAATGTACAAATTGAAAAATTAAACTACTTTTTACAAAAATTATTGACAAACATTGTAAACATTTTTTATATATAATTAATAACATTAGTTATAATTGATTCCTAAAATTTTAATAATAATCACCAATATTAGGAAATAAAGTATATGCTTCTTTTTGTTGTTTATTTACTGCATTACTTATATAGTTTTAAATTATATTTCAAAACATTTTAACAGAAACAAGCAATAATATTAATTTGCGCTAATTACTGCAAGTGTTTAAATTGTTTAAAAACGTAATAAAAAATGTTTGTTATATTTATTTAAAACTTGCGTATTACGCAATAAAACATTACATATATAATCAATTTCTACGTCATTTACATTGTTCACCATTTTTGCAATTAACTAGTTAAGCCTCCCCTTTTTGTTTATTTAAAAATATATTTTTTAGTTAATAAATAGTATAACTTATTTCTGAATTTTAAATTTCAGTAATATTTTAATTATTATCTAAATGTAAAATGGTTTAAAAAAATTAATGTTCTACAGTAATAAATAATTTTTATACCTATATTTAAATATTTTATAAATAAAAAAATTATTAATTAATTTTTAAAAATTGTATGTTTTTCAACATAATAGCAACTTTATGAATATGATGGATTTTATGTCCAAGATTTAAAATTTATCTATTTTCAAAATTTATCTATTTTTTAAAAACTTGTTGTTACTGTGTCTTAGTGAAAAATGTGCATTCATTTTATTCTTTAACAATAAAATAGGTTTATTCAAAAATGTGTCAATAACTTTTATTTTTCCCCTTGCAACAATTCGAAAAACATTTGGAACAATATTAACAAAATGTTCGGAAAAACAAAATTTGTTACTACCTCATTTAGTGTCAATTCAATTAGTGCACATTTTTTTTACAACAACGATGTAGAATTAGTTCAGCTAAATAATGTAAACAAAAAAATAATGTCATATTTATCTAGGTTTATTTTATTTGTTTATTGTTTACCTTTAAACATTAGAAAACCTCGAGTACAAAAAATATTATTTATTCAATTACTACCCAACAGTCCGGACATTAATGTTATTAGTTTTTTATATATGCCAAAGCGCAACATTAATAAACATACTGAAATTGAGGATTTGTGTGATTGTATTCAGTTTGTTGTTTAATATTAGATAAAACAAGAATATAGTTACAATTTCATCGGCAGCATTACAAACCCCCTTGATCAAGCGGTCAAAAAAGGCGATCGTATTAATTATTAAAAACTTTGTTTTTTATTATTTAATCAATCATTTGAAAACTCAAAATATTCCATGTTTTCTGGGTTTTTTTTAAATTAGACGTTACATTTTTTATTAACAATTTTACCCAATTTGTAATTATAAACTAGTTTAACTTTTATACAATTATTTTTTATATTAACAGTAGATATTAATAAAATTGTAATTGTGTTTTATCTATTATATAATAATGTATATATGATAATTAAACTAAGTTTTTTAAAGTTACATGATTGTTACATATGTTTTACTTTAATTATTAAGTTTTCAACACTAATTACCTTAGGAGCTGTAGATAACACAAGCAAAAATGTAATCATTAGCAATATCAACCTTAGATTTTTTGAATGTTAATTTCAAAATCCGTAGTTAATAAAACAAGCATTTATTTCTAAATTATTTAAAATATTTTTTATACTTTTTTGTAAACTCTATTTGTTTAATTATTTTTGTACAAATAAATACAACATAAATTATTTCAAAATAAAAACTGTTTTGGCAATTTTATTTGTTTTTAAAAAATACAATTATGTAAATTTAAACAAACACTTTATAAAATTTTTAAATTTAGTTTATTTTTAATTTTGTATTAATATTTTCTTGTACTATTTGTTTGTAGTTCTATCCAATCCATTAATGAATAATTGGGAAAATGTATTATTTGTAAAAAAATTACACTCTAAACACATTAATTATATAATTTTTTTAAAGTTACTAATTATCACTTTGTTTTTATATAAAATTTGACCAAAATAAAAAAGAATAGTTAAGATACATTTAGCCGAATCCTATGTAAATTAATAGAATAAATCAAACAAAAATTTACCTCAAATGTTCATTAATTTTTAAAATTATCACGTTAACAATATCTATTATAATATATATTTTTTATTAAACAAATAATTGTTTAATATATTTATAATAAATTATTATTAAATTGTTTTTATTTAACCAATTAAATGTTTGATGCAAACTTTTTTGTTTATAAGCATAGTCATGTAGTTTAACATTTGAGAAATACCAATCAATATTTTAATGTGTTTTTTTTTTAATTATACAACAAACTTTTTAATTATTTATGTAATTTGTGCTTACTATATATTATTATTAATATTATTATTATTATTACTAAGCTTTAATATTTCACTAGAGATACATTCAGCATAAAATACATTTTTACCATTAACATAAAAAAAGTAGTAGTACAAATAGTGGGATCAAAATGAAATAGAATGTCATATGTTAATAAATAGAAATATAGTCTATACAGTATGCATGTGATTTTAGAAAAAAATATTCAAAATAGAATGAGGCACAACTTGTATTGTGAGATGTCCAAATTAGTTCAAATAAATGCGTAGGTGGAACAATTCCTACTTTAATAGGTTTCTTAGTAGTTCAATTTTGTTTGATTTTGGATTGGTTAATACTCTGGATAAGTAGGGCAGACATACTTTTTTGTATTTATTAGTTTTGGTTTTTATGTGCAGGTAAGTTCTTCTTGTTTTTCCAAAAGCTTTAGAATTGTTAAAAGCTGCATGTAGTGGGTGATTGTTATTATTTTTAATCCTTGATGTTAATTGTATACAGGATTTAAAATGTTTATCAACAATATCATTCAATAAGATAGAATATTTGATTCCTAAAGATTTTGATGCCAATAATATGCATTTTTTTAAAATAATGTAATCCTGTTTTAATAAACCAGGAAAAAATATGGGTGAGCAATATAATATCAAAGGATAAAAGCATAATGTAATGAACAATTTAGTAATATAATTGTTAACATTTAGTTTTCTTAATATTCTTATATAGTAGCATAATAATTTATTTTTTAAAAATATATGCTCTATATAATCACACCAGGTAAGTATGCTATTTATGTTTACACCAAGATATTTAATTTTGTTACAGGTGTATATATTTGTTCGATTTAACTTAAATGTTCTGTTTAATTCCATTGTTTCTCTTGGACGCCTCGTTGTAAATTTAATAAAAGATTAAAAATAGTACAATAAAGCTCAATGAACTACAGGAAAATTGTCACAAACGTATCCGAAAACATATAATTAAGTTAAATATTTTATAGAATCAAGGAAAATGTTTACCAAAAGGTTCAAAAAAGTAAAAATTATTGTTTTTTCAACTTTTTTTAATTATATAACTTTGTTGTTTTTCTGTTGTAATTGTTACTTTATTTTCCTATGCTTATTTTAAAGTAAAATATTTAGATTTGATAAATGTAAATTCAATACAATTTTTATATGTAAAAACATGTATTATTAAAACAATAAATTTATTATATTAACAAAGGTATGTATATGTTAAATATGCGTTATTTTATAATTTGTATTATGTTAACAAACACACATTTACTATATATATATATATATATATATATATATATATATATATATAGTAAAATGTTAAAAACATATCTAAAATGTAAAAAAATAATAAGTTTTATTACATAAATGTAAAACAAATATTTTGCCTGTATTTAAATTTTTTTTAATATTAATTATATATAATTATTTGTTTTATATACATATTAATAGTAGTAGAAATTAGTATAATATTAATTTATTATTTTTGTTGGTTTGTTTATTACGTTAATTTTATTAATTCATAAATGTAACTTATTATTTAGTTATTTTTAATTCAATATATACTTGCATAATTTATTTTAAAAACTAATTTAATTAAACAAATAATGTGTACAACTTGCAGTAATTATTATGCAATTTTTTTTCTAGCAGTTATATTAGCAATGTATGCGGTTTTTATTAAACAAGTTTAACTGTTATTAATATTTTTAAACATTTAATTAACGCGTAATTTACTTTTTTTTTAAATACGTCAATACTTACAATTTATGCTAGTATATGTAAAAAATATTTAGTAAAATTATAATAATAAACAAATAATAATGTTTTAACAATGTTATTTATATTTATGAATAGTTTTAAATAATTATTTAACTTACCAAAATGTTTTACTAATTTAAATGTTTTAAAAACTTTTTTTACAATTACAACAACTATGTTAAATATTTAAACATTATTAACGTGTTAATAAAAAAACTTACTTATAGCAGTTACTAAAGTAAAAAATTGTAAACAATTATTTTTATTATAAATTTATTAGATATTTGCATTATTAGTTTTTTTAGTTACATGTAACTTAATTATAAAAAACAATTACTTACAAAATGCCAGTACTGCAAAACATAGTTTTACCGTTTATATTTTATTATTTTGTACAAAACCGCAATGCAAAATTAATATTTTTTAAATTAGTAGAGTTGTTTATTGTACAACTACTGTACTACAGTTAAACATACTTTGTTTATTTTATTAATTGCTATGTTGATAAAAGTCATTTAGCAATATTATAATATCGTTATTAATTATAAAAATTGGCGAGCCTTTAAACGGCTGCGCTACATTTTTAAAAATAATGGATAATAACAAAATGTATGCACAAATATATTTTACATTAATTATCAGTATTGTTTTTTTTACTTTAAAATATTTACAATATAGAAGGGTTTTTTATCAACTGATAGCGATTATGATTACTTCTCAAAGAATCAACATTACTTATATCGGATATACAATAACATATTCATATATGTTACAAACAATTACATATTAAAACAAAAAAAAATGACATTAATCTGGTTATCAGCTAGCTTTAAAAATATTCTTATAAATAAAATGACGTTGTTCTTAGTACTATTTATAAATCTACGGTCATTATTTGACAAAATAAATTACTTAAAACTGCTTTTAAACGAAAAACTACATTAAAACAGTAGTTTACTATATATGTAGTAGTTGTGGCTTAACAAATACATAAACAACAGTTTAATTTAAATTAATAAATTTAAAACACATCGCCTTAAAAAAACACGTGGTAGTAGTCTAGTCACATACATAAAAAAATTTGCTCTAATTCCAGTGAATCATTTAAATTTTTGCAATTTGTCAATGAAAGCGTGAATGTAAATTGTAATTGTCCATTTTTATTTTATTCCAAAAAATATTAATGTTATTAATACGTATATTCCACTATTAGCAGGTCGCTTTAAGTAGAACACTTTTTTTAAATATTCTTAATTTTTTAATAACTGTTTGTGACAATAATTTAATTTTACTTGCGGATAATTTTAACAATATTAATACAGATAATTTTTTATTTATGGTCTTAACCAATATAAAAAAATTTAATAAAAGAGGTAATTATAGGTTAAATTGCGTTTTTACTAATACTCTCCAAGTCTACAAAAATCAAACCACTTGCTGCATTAGCATTGTCGGACCACTCAATTATTTGAGTACTTATTACAATTTATTTTGTGAAAAATTATACGTGCTTTAATGAACTCATATTAAAATTATATATATTTGCTGAAAACTTATTACAAAAAAATATAAAAGAACTAAATACATTTTTGAACAACATTATATTACTACAAAAATTACAATAAGTTAAACACCGCTACAAACAGTTTTAATATAATAATTAAAAATCATTTAAAAAGTTTGTCAATAATTTCTACCTTTCCCCGTACAACAATTTAAAAACAAATAAAACAATATTTATATTTTTTACCTGAAATAATGAAAACCTTTTTAAGGCACATTTTTTTACAATAATAATGTAGAACTAGTTTAGTTAAATAACGTTGACATCGGATAACAAACCTAATGTTTCTATATTTATATATAATCTTAATAAGATTATAAAAATAACCAAATTTTCAACGTCATCAGATATAAATAAATTAAGTATGCAAATGTTAAAACTATGCTTGCCCGCCATATACTCTCCACTAATGTAAATTTTAACCAGTTCCATGAACAGAAGCAAAATAGCCGAATTGTGGAAAATTTCCAAAATTGTCCCAGTTCTGAAAAACAAATATCTAAAAAAGTACAAAATTTCCAACTTATATTGTGCACGTCAGTACTTTTGAAATTGACTAAATATTAATTTTAAATAAATTAAATGTATTATTTAAAGGAAGTAGTTATTTATGTCAATTTACGTACAAGCAAAATAGTTTTACAATAAATTATCTAACCCGCTTGATTAACTACAATGCAAAATTACTCAATAATAAAATAGCCTTTGTCAGCTGTTTTTTTTTGTTTATTATAAAGGCGTATTTGATAGCATATGCAGAAACAAACTGCTTACGCGTTTTATTAAACTTAATACTACCAACTACACAATCAAATAACTGTTCAATTATTTTAAAAACAAAACACAATACACTCAAATTGGGTGTACAAACATTTCTTTAATTTAAAATAAAAAGGGTGCGGTCTTATCTCTTTTTATTTTTTTATTATACGTGGATAATCTCCGACCAAAAAAACTTGCCGTTATTTTTAAATATGCGGATGACATGGCGTTACGTTATTCATTTTTTCATCTGAAGATAATGTTCATTTTGTAAGGTCAATTGGCAAATTAGTTAATTTGTCAACAAAACAAAGTCTAAAATTAAATCCTACAAAATGTCAATTAATTATTTTGAGCTCACACAAACCTTTAACACAATTGATTCAATTTTATCTAAAAGGTGTATTAAAAATGTGGAAATTGACACTTGTGATTTATTTTAATATTTCGGTGTTTTACTAAATAACAAATTTACCTGGTATAATTACATCGATCATTTGTTAAGAAAAACCCAAGGTCTATGTTAATACATAAAACGTTTAAGAAACCTGCGTTTTTGAGATTTATGTTACTAAATATGTCGTTCGCTAACGTGTTACTAATACATATTTTAAAGCTACATTTTGTTTAATAATATTACAATGCTCCTCTGTAATATTTGTTCAAATAACAAAAAAATTTTTTATAAAGTTAAAAAATTGTATTACCATTATTAACCAATTATTTGGTACTTATAACAATAACATTTTTGATAAAATAATTTATTGACACTTAAAAGAATGTTTTTAATTAATTAGTCGTATCTCCAACAACTCTAGTTTTCCACTTTATTATAATTTTATCAAATTATTTGCATGGAAAATAACAAAACAATTATATATACACGTTAAATGCAAAACAAATGTGTATTTAAATTAATGTATTTAGCAAGGTTACTATCTAATCCGAACAAAATTTAAAGTGACCTATACATTAGTCTATCCAAATCATAAGTACAGTTTTTTTTTGATCTGACTAATTAGCGTTGTTTCTAATCTGCCCATTTTTATTTGTAACAATTTATTATCCTTTATTCAAGGTATTATTTTAGTAGTAAGTCTCACTCATGAGTTAATTGCGCTTTATGTATACTATTATATTTGTACATTATTAACCATAGTACATATCCTAAGTAATACTATGGCTCTTTAAGCATATTATATTTAACATGAATTTTAACTTTACGTTGATTTTAAGTAGTTTTTTAGCTGATGTAATTTTTCTCTTATTTTATTTATTTATGTATTTTTGAAATAATATTGTATACTGCTAATTGTATTGTATTTTTATAATTGTACATATTTCTTATGCGCTGAAAGCTACTTTTACTAAAGTATCTAAGTCAATAACCATAGATAAATAATAAATAATAAATAAATAAGTAATTATAACTACACATTAATTGTACGCTTACTTGTTGAAATAAAAACAGCTGTGTAGAAGTTTTAGTTTTATTAAATACGTATTAATGTTATGTAGTACATAAAAAAAAAGTAAAATAAATCAAAAATTTTAAATATAAAAATACAATTATTTTAAGCTAATTAAATTAATTTTATAACAATTACTATATAATAAATATAAATAATTAATAAACATATCTTACTTATAAATAACCCTAAAAATTAAACATAAAATTTAAAAACGATTATTAATATTTTTGTTTAAAAACATGTTATCTATTATTATTATTATAAAAAATAATAATATTTATTTAATTTATATTAACAATTTTTACATGCAACAAAAGTTACAACTCCTTTTTTATTAAAAAACACATTTTACAATAATTCTTTATATAATGTTTAAAAGTTATATTATGTTTTATATTTTTTTTGTAACAAGCAATATATATATATATATATATTCCATATAAAACATATTTGAGTTCAGTGTAATAATAAAATAATATAGTTTTTTTATTACATTAAAAATATAAATAAACATGTATCATTAAAATTAATAGTGATATATATTATATTTGTAAATGCATATACAATTATAAAATAAAATATAATTATAAATTTTACTTACAAATGTAATGAACTGTTTTAATTTTTAATAGTTTACAACACGTATACACGTAATAAACGGTATTTAAATTATATTGTTATTTATTGTATTACAATTATAGTATTATTATTATAGTTATAAAATATAAACGTAGTTACTAAAATGAATTATTATTTTACCTGATTCTATTGTAAGTTATTATAAGTATATTTATACATATTTCATGTTGAGGTTTAAATATGTTTGTAATCATAACAAAATACATTAAATTAAAATTTTTAATTGGTTTTTTATATATATAAGAATTAATTTATTATGTTTTTATATTTTTCTATCTTATTGAATAAATATTATGTACAAGTATTGTTTTTTTAAACTTTTTTTCTATATGAAAATATAACATTTGGATGTAAACAATATATATATATATATATATATATATATATATATATATGTACATGTATTTATATTTCGCACGTACTTGGATGTGCTACATGTTTTTAATGTTAAGAAATATCAGTATATGTGTTTTTTATAAAAAAAACAATTTACATTTACTCAATATTGCATTTTAAAATTAAAAAATACTATATACATATATATATATATATATATATATATATATATATATTACACCACAATAACCTAAATTAAGATTATTTTTTTGTACAGTAATTTATATTATTACGTATATAGTTATTGTTTTTATTTATTATTTTTATTATATGACTAATGTTTAAATAATAAAATCAGAAAAAACTAACTTATGTTTACTATATAACATAATTAAATTAAAATAAAAGAAAAGTTAATAGAGTACAAAAACATAGTATTATATAAAATTTGTGCTCTTTAACTAGTAGTGTTAATGGATTTATTTAAGTAAAATATATTTTACAATTAAAATTATTAAAAATGTTTATTTTAATATTAAATATTTAATGTATATTTTAAATAAAAAACAAATTTTTAAATTTAAAAAGTAATATAAATAAAACATTTTTATAGTTCCCGTGTTATAGCAATGTAGCTCAGCCATATATATATATATATATATATATATATATATATATGAAGATAAACCAAGGAAATAATTTACTTTACAAAAAATTGTGTTTAGTAATAAAAAAGAATACATGTTTCTAATCGTAATATTTAATAGTTATAGTATTTTGTTATTAAAATTTATAACATTATATTAAATATTACAAATTATTTATTAAATTATAAACACTACATTTTAAATGTAACACTTGGTTTATTCATATATATATATATATATATATATATATATATATATATGAAGATAAACAAGGAAATAATTTACTTTACAAAAAATTGTGTTTAGTATTAAAAAGAATACATGTTTCTAATCGTAATATTTAATAGTTATAGTATTTTGTTATTAAAATTTATAACATTATATTAAATATTACAAATTATTTATTAAATTACTTTTTGCTACATTTTAAATGTATATATAAAGAAATCTTATTTAATATTTTTATTATAAAAAGTTAATGTAAAACTTGTTATTACTTTTTTATTACATATTAAAATAATTATTTTTTACATGCATTGAAAATAAATCAAACACAAGTTTATATAAAACTAATTAAAGTACATTAATAATTATTAAAAAATGTTATTAGTATTAGTATTTTAGTAATTAACGTAAATATTAATTCTATAGTAAAATATGTTATAATTACAAAAATATAATTTTGTTACTTTATAATTTTAAGTTAATATAAACAATAAATGGTTTTATTAATTACAAAATGTTTGTATTTTGTATTATAAATATTAGATTTTTATAACAATAAAATAAAAATGCAATAACAGTACTAATTTATAAGATTAATATTTAATAAATAAATAAACAAATATTATTAAAGTGTAATTTTGTAAGTTATGTATTAATTGCATAGTAGTAATGTTTTTTTTTTCTTTTCTTTAAGTATTACTTATTTCTTAAATTTAATTTAAATAATAATAATTATTATTATTATTATTATATATAATATATTAATGTAGATAATACATTGTTTTTATTAATTGTAAATAAATTTAATAAAAAATGTTTTAATTTATTTTAAAGTAAATATGAATACAAACAATTGTACAATAGCTTTTAAAAGAGTTTTCTTAATGCATATACTTAAAATATTTATTTAACATTTTTACATAAAAAATGTGTTTTAATTATAAAACTTAAATTATTGTAAAATAAAAAAAAATTAAACTATTATATTATTTGTTTTTTCCATATTTTGTATTTAGAAAATAGTAACATTATAGTGTTTATAAATTATATAATTTGATGTTAACTTTTAAAAAAATTATTATTATTATTATTATTATTATTTTTAAATCAATTAAATGTACATATTTGAGTAAAAATATTTTTTTATATTTAATTAAAGCATTTTTTTATTTAATACAATTTAAGTGCAATTTTGAAAAACGATTTATTACAATGAGATTATGTAGACTTGCCGCGTTAAAACTAATAAAAATGTTTGTTGTTCCTAAAAAGGTCCTTATTATTATATATAAAATTTAGTAAATTTATTAAATATTATTATTATTACTATTTATGGTTTTTGGTTAGTTACTTCAGTAGAAGTAGCTTTCGCTACACAAAAAATATGTTCAATTATAAAAATATGATCCAAATAGCAGTCTAAAAAAGATATATTAATAAGTAAAATTAAATTAAATTATATAAACTAAAAAAGATTAACATCAACGTATATTCAAAAAATATGATTAATATAAAATACGTAATAAAGCATAGTATTATTTAAGAAATGTACTATGGTTAATATTGTGCAAATATAATACTATACATGCAATGCAAATTACTCATAAATGAACATGACTAATAAAACACTACCTTGGATAAAAAATAATTAATAATTACAAAATTAAATAAGCAGATTACAAACAACAGTAATTATTTAGTCCAAAAAGACAAAACATACATAATCGTGTTTTGGATAGGCTAATGTAAAAGTCATTGTAAAATTTGTTGGGACTAGATAATAACCTGGCTAAATATTACAGATATAAATTTATGTACACACATGTGCTGCAGTTAACGTGTATATGAAATCTTTTTGTTATTCTCAATAAAAATATTTTGCTTAAATTACGACAAAATGAATGGTTAAAATTGTTGGCGATACGACTAATAAAATAAAAACATTTCTTGAAGTGTCAATAATTTATTTTATAAAGAATGTTACAGTAAGCAACGTTTTTCATTTTAGTTAATTATTATGTATTATTTTTGTGTATAAAATAAATTAATAATTATTTTTAAAATAACAATTTTGTTTACACATTTTAAAGATTTGATTTATACGCTACAATTTTCTAAAAATTATTATGATCTTGATACATATCCTGGTAATACAAAACCTAAACTTTAATTTTTTCTAGTTAAAAATTATTAAATATAGACATGTGTAAGTTATTTAGAACAATAATTAGTAAAAAATATATTTTAATTTAATATTCCTTTTTCTTTAAAAAAAATATATTATTTTAAAATAAAATAACTGCTTATACATATATTTACAAATTCGCACTTTATGTTTGATCAATCAATAATTAATTTATTTTTAAAGCATTTTAATATAAAAAAGTTTAAAACAATTTTTTTTTAAATACGAAAATATTTAAAATAATTTAAACACAAGGTCGATTTTTATTTTTTGTTTCAAATTTTGGAATTTTGCTAAAAAGACTTATTATTTCCGCGTAATTAATAGTTGTGGTTGAAACTGCTCAGCGTCGTTAATTTATCTACACATAATTATAAAGTAGTTTAAAGTGTTTATAATAAAGGCGGGGAAAATAAAACAATTGCTGATTGCATGCACATTAATGTTTTGACTGTGCACAACATTTTGAATAGTAATAAAACAAGCTCCAGCTTACCCACAGTTGGTAGAAAACGTTCAATATTTTTTTATTTAATTGTAAAAATGACGATAAATTTTGAATTATTTATTCTTAAAGCGGCAGTTAGCAAACATCTATTTAGTCGTGCCTACATAATACAACAAGTGGAGTTTGTTAAAAAATACAAAAAATATCTATTGTTATTTTGGTAACTGAAATAATTTACAGATAAGTTTGCAAACCATGACTTAAACATTTAAAGGTTATTTATAATCTACACAACCACACTTTTACTGTTATAAAAAATTGCACATTTTTTATCTGTCAAAGGATATTTTGCAATTAATAACAATCAGTTTTTAAAATGGATGCTTACTAGTAACAATTTAGACAACGCAAAATATGTACAAATATTTAGAGAACTGTTTCATAGTGAGCTGTCCAGAGATACTACAGAACAATTCTCAATTATTTAAAACTATCCTCCTGTGCATACTTTAAATGTGGTAATTTGTATTTTTACATTACTTACAATTTACTATACGTTTTCCTCATTTAAACAACAAAAACTTTAAAAAGTAAAACACTTACATTTATTTAACTTTTTTTCACACAATCCAGAACTCAATGTAATTGAAAACGTTTTTAATATTTTAAAGCGTTAGGTAAACCGCATGGAAACTAACATATCATTAAAAACAAAAATTAATTATGTTGTAAAAAGTTTCATTTTAAAGGATTATATTGGTACGTTGGTGGTTTCCAACCACATGCAGCTAGCAAAAATTAAACAAAAGCAAGGATATTACTTAAATTACTGACATTATTAAATTTGTTGCCTTTATTTTGTATATTTATGTATTTTAGTAAATAAAACTATTTTTTAAAACCAATTATCTGTGTTTTTTTTTAAATTTGTTATAATGTTGGTATTGCATTTTGTTGCTGAAACAAATGGTATTGTGTATTATATTAAAAATGTTATTTGCGAATTATATTAAATGTGTATGTTATTAAAGTATTAACTTAGGTACGTATTAATAGCTGTTACATATGTCTAAAATAAGTAACAACTGGTACATGCATTTTAATAGTACAGTAGGTGAACATTTGATTTACTTATGTCACTATATATATATATATATTGTAAGCAGTATATATATATATTAATATTATAAAATATAGTAACATATAACTGTAGAAAATGTGTTATTGTACAAATACAATAAGTGTATTGTTAAATTATGTTTTTCTTAATATAATATATTAAAATTATGTTTTATATAGGATACATTGCTTAAGCATTTTATTTATTAAATTTATAGTAAAATATAAATATGCAATATTAAAACACACATATAGAAATAATAAATTAACAAATGTAATTTATTTTTTGTGTGCTAAATAAATTTAAAAACAAACTAACGTAAACGTATTTTAATATCTAATAACGCTCTATATAAGTACATACATATAAACAACACATATATACATCAGATAAATTGTTTTTACATTAAATGCAATTATTGAGACAAGTTTGTTATTACTTAAAATGTATACAGTAAACAACTACTATTTTTATTAAATAAAAATATTTATAATTAATTTAGTAAACACAATAACTTTTAAAATGTAAATATTTTTAAAATTGTATTATAAATAAACTAATAATAAACAATTAATTAAATTATTAAATGGTTTATTATTAATGGTTTTGTAAAAATTATTTAAAACTACATCACATACAAAATAACAATATATTACATTTTAAAAAACACACACATAGATAATTATTTTTTTATTTTAATATTTTATAACAATACAATAATAACAAATATTTAAAAAAACAGCAATTTGAATAATTACATTTTTTTTAAACAAACAGTTAGATTTCTTTACTTATATTAATTTAGTTAAAAGTAAGAACTTACTAGTATCTGTTTGCAATAAAAATTATATTTAGAAAATAATTATTTTATTATTAAAAAAATGAATAAAAATTAGTACCTATTTTAATATTTCCAACAAATCACTTAAATCATTATACAATAGTCTTAGTTACCATTGCTGTGATTACCGTTTTTAACATGTTAAATCAATACGTTGAATAATATAAATGTTCAAAAGTGTTTTTATTATTTGGACTACTGTATTTTTTATCAATTGTTGATATTTATTTATTTAATTTCAATAATGGTAAGCAATTATTTTACACTCGGTGTACCTCTAGTGTAATATTAAATTTTAATGTAATAATGGCAATAGTAATAATAATAATAATAGTAACATAATAAAACAATAATAATGCTAATTAAAAGTTGTAAATGTTTTGTTAATTGCATAATAGTAATATAATTTATATTATTATTTTGCACTTGAATTGTTTGCAATGCCGAACTTGAACCCGTTTTTTAATGCCAGTTTCGGGATTTAAACAAATACCCACCTACGTCTAAATTCAAGTGCTGTACCGCTGGACCATTGACTATATTTGTACAAAAATTAATACAGTTGTTATTAAATGCTTATTTAATAACAATTTGAGTCGTTTATTAAATAAAAAGTAAATACAATAAAAATATATAATTTATAATTGTACTATAATTAAACAATTAGATCAGCTTCAATAAAAACATTAGTAAATAAAAATATACTTATTAACACATTTTAAGAAATAAAACAATTGCCTATAATAGTTTATTTAACTGTTTTCGCTAATTTTATTAATGTTTTAACAATCTTCTATTTCACTTAATAAAAACAGTAAATATTATTTGAGCTTATACTTTTTGGTACGTTTACTATTTTTTATATTAATTTTATAAACAAATACAGTAATTTATTATAATTTTCATTATTAATGATGTTTAACAGCTTAAAGTTAGAAAATAAATTTAAATTAAATTTTAAATAATTTTGTTTAAGTTGTAAACACAAACGTTTAAAAAAATACAATACATTACATTTATTAAAAAGTATTTTGTGTTTGCAAAAAAATTGAAATATGATGACTAACTTAAATTAAATAAATTGATTAATAATTATTGTTTCTATTTAATTTCAGTTAAACAATTATTATTTAGTTTAATAATAATTTAAAAAATGTTTTTGTTTTTATATTACAAGTGGCAAATCTTATTAAAATAATACATTATTTATTTAAAAAATAAACTTTTGTTTATGCAAAATATTATAAAAAGTTTAAAAAAAAACAAAAGGAACATATTACATATTGTAAGTTTAACAAATATTGTACACATA
Organism: Cardicola forsteri; assembly: GCA_025895645.1. Taxonomy (NCBI): domain Eukaryota; kingdom Metazoa; phylum Platyhelminthes; class Trematoda; order Strigeidida; family Aporocotylidae; genus Cardicola; species Cardicola forsteri. The sequence goes on along the minus strand of JAKXYG010001520.1, from coordinate 4,897 downwards.
ATTAATAATAATACTAAACATTAAATTAGTTAAATTGTAGGCTTTAATTTTTTTTTTTTAAAGTTATTTTTTTAACATTGTATTTATTAAATTAATTATTGTTTATGTTATATATATATATATATATATATAAACTACAATATTACTTGTTTCTATGTATATATATATATATATATATATATATATATATAGATATATATATATGCATATGTATATATATATATTGTTGGAGTTTTCCAACAAAGTATTAATTATATTTTCTAAAAATTATTATTATTATTATTATTATTACTGTTATTAAGGTTTGATATCTCACTAAAAATACATTCAACGTAAAATACATTTTTATTATTAATATAAAAAAGTAGTGGTACAAATAATGAGATGAAAATAAAATAGAATATCGTATATTAATGAATATAAATATAGCCAGTATGCATGTGATTTTTAAAAATATTTAAAATTACTATATATAACATGAGTTACTATAAGGCACATTTGTTTAGTTATACTATAAAATGTCCAAATTATTTTAAGTAATAGAGTGGGTATTTTGATTGGTTTTTTAGTAGTTTATTTTTGTTTAATTCTGATTTGATTAATATTCTGGATAAGTAAAATAAACAAAAATTATGTATTGATTAGATTGGTTTTCATGTGCTTCTAAGTTTTTCTTGTTTTTCCAAAAATTTTCAAATGTAGCATGTAATTGGTAATTGTTATTACTTTTAATTATTGGTCCTAACTGTAAACAGGATTTTAAAATGTTTATCAACAATATATTACAACAATATAGAAATAAATAATTCTTGCAGATTTTGATACCAAACATATGCATTTTTTTAAAACAACGTAATCATGTTTTAATAAACTAGGATAATTATATGTGAGGAATACAATATAAAAAAAATGATGTAATAAACAATTTAGTAATATACTTATTAACATTTTTTTAAAAATATTTTTATATAATAGCATAAAAATTTGGTTTTTAAAAATATATGCTTTACATAATCACACCAGGAAAGTATGCTAGTTGTGTTTACACTAAAATATTTAATTTTGTTATATATGCGTATGTTTGTTTAAATTATTTTAAATAAACTGTTTAATTTTATTGTTTCACATAAACGCCTCGTTAAAATTTTAACAAACTTGCATTTTGACAAATTTAAATTAAGATCAAATTTAGCAAACCATTGTTCAATTTTATTTGTTAAATGTTTAAATTTGTTTAGATTATTGTTTAAAGTAATTTTTGTGCCCAATATGATATAATTTGCAAATTTAAACAAAAGTGATGGTTTTAGCACTAGCAATAGATCTACGTGCAATAAAAATAAAAACAGAGATAGTATTTCACTTTGTGGAACTTCATTATTATCGTCTGTTAACTGTGATTTATTACGACCAATTTGTGTAAAGTGTTTTTTTTGGAAAATAATTGTGTAGCCAGTTTTAAAATAATGTTGGGTGTTTTACGTAGCTCAAAACGTTTGATATGGAAGCAGATTTATAATCTAGAAACATGCAGCATATTGATCATTTTCCTTTGTTAAGGGATACAGTAATTTAATAAACAAGGCTGGCTACACAGTTTACAGTAAACTAATTATTTTTTTATGCAAATTGATAATGATTATTACTAATCTTTAATATAGGCTTGAGGTCGTATTATTTTCTCAGTTAATTTTAAAAACACTAAGATGCATGCAATTGGACGATAGTGTTTTGCATTGTACTCATTAATAGGAATATAATTAATTATAAAATATAAAAGTTAAAATTTATAAACAAAGATTAAAAATTTATAAAATTAAAAAAAAAAAAATTTATTTTATTTATTACTTAATGTCGTTATATTTTAAATAAAAATGTCTATCGTATAACTATTATTTTTTAAACTTAGCATTAATAATAATGGTTATAGGTTGTTGACGCTAAACAATCACTATGGAATGAGTGTTGGCAACACTTTTTTTACTCACAAAAAATTACACAAGACAACGTTGAAAAACAACAAACGAAATTAACTACGTTTATTTTAGCACAAAATGGCAAGATGTATGTGCATATCTCGGTGCAGATGTTGGTTTTGATCACAATGTTATTGTTGAAAATTTTGTTTAAAACTAAAGACAATAAAAATCACAAAAAATTACATCCATTTTCGAGTAAATAGCTTAAACAATCAACTATCTCAAATCAATTTTACAATTTAAAAAAAATACATTTTAAATTCTAAAAAGGGTAAAAAATGGAAATTGTTTCATAAAACAATTACAAACACTGTAACAAATGTACTAGGTAAAATATGTCGCTCTACAAAGAAACAATAGATTTTATCAGTCTCCGGGAATTTTATTAATCTCAAAAAACAAATAAAGAGAAAGCAATCTAACAATCTTGTTATTTAGAACATATTTAACGATAAATATAGAACTTTTGATAAACAGGTTAAAAAAGCTGCCACAATGATAATAATGATTGGTTAGAAAACACATGCAGAAAAACAAATAAAGCAGCAGCAAAAATAATTCCAAAACTCTGTATAAAACTGTAAAACAGGTGTCTGGTAATAGAAATATTACCGGTATTTCAATCAAAGAAAAAAATTGTCGTTTACTTGTAATAAATAATGAGCAATCATCTGGATAAGTACAATATTTAAAAAATGTACTTAATTAGCATATACCAAATACTCTCATAGATGTTGATAATAATTATTATATAAATATTACTCAAAATCAAAAAAAATTCCATTAATGACATTTCTGTAATGGAAGTGATTTATGAAATTCAAAGGTTGAAAAATAATAAAGCAGGAGAATTTGACAAAATAACTCCAGATATGCTTTAATAGAGGTGATGTTGTAGCAAATAAGCTTTTTTTTTAATGTAACATGGCATAATGAACAAATTCCAAATGATTGGCTATAAGAAGTAATTGTTACTTTTTTTAAAAAAAGAAATTTTAATAATTGCAATGATTGGTGCAAAATAACATTATGGTTTGTTTCTGGTAAGTTGTTTTGCAAAATAATTTTAAAACGTTTAAGTAATGCGGTATATAAACATCTTTAAGAACAACAAGCAAATTTTTGGGAAAAAAACTGTATTGAACAAATATTTATCTTTTGTAACATTATTAAACAAAATCAAGAATTTTAGCAATCACTAACAATCAATCTTATTGATTTTATGAAAACATGTTGACAGTGTTCATCAATAATCTTTGTGTAAAAATAAAAATGTTGTACATCAAGTCAAACAATAATTTGCTTATTAAAATTAATAGACAACATATTAATACTGTTAATTTTTTTACATAACTAGGAAGCATCATTGTTAAGGACGGACAAACCAAAATTTATAATAAAGCCAGGCTTGGAAAAACAATGTCAGTTTTCAATAGCCTCAAATCAATCTAGTCATGTTCTTCCATTTGCCTGAAAAAAAACATTTGTTTGTACGCATTAATAATTATTTTTTTGGCAATATATGGGAGTAAAACGTGAAAACGTACGGACAAGATTGCTAAGATGGTAGGTGTTTTTTATCGCTGGTATCTTATAAGTATTTTAATAAATATATAACCTTGATACATACGCTGCGATGCCTAAACTTTAACTTTTCCTAGTTAAAATTTTTTTAATATAAAAATGTATAATTTATTTACAAAAATAATTAATAAAAAATATTATTTTATTTTATATTCTTTTTATTTTAGAAATAATATTTTTTAAAATAAAATAACTGCTCATACATATATTTCCAACTTTTAAAAGTATTTTAATATAAACAATTTTAAAACAATTTTTTTAATATTAAATTATTTATAATAATTTAAACATAAGGTTAATTTTTTATTTTAATTTTTAAATTTTAATTTTTTTACACAAGCTTCGTATATCCATGCACTTAATAATGTTGGTTTACACAGCTCTTCGTCGTTATTTGTCTATCCGTAATTATTAATTAATTTAAAGTTTTTATAAAACAATTGCCAAATGCATGAAAGTGAATGTTTTAACTGTGTACAACATTTTGAACAATAAAACAAGCCGCAGATCAACCATAATAGGAAAATAATTTTCAGCAACTAAACAAGATAATCAGTTTCTAATTATGCAGCTTAAAAAACACAGAAAAATGAATGTAAAACAAATAAAAAATTAATACTTAGAACTTTTTTTATTTAATTGTAAAAATAAAAATGTATTTTAAAGACCTCATTCTTTAAACGTGGTTAAGAAACGTTTACTTAGTCGTGCCTATAGATTACAACTAGTAGAGTTTGCTAATAAGTACAAACATTATCCATTGTCATTTTTGATATAAATGTATTTTGCAGATGAGTGTGTTATAACATATAAATTATAGACTGAACATTCAAACGTTATTTATAATTTAAATTTTCCACTCAACCACACTTTCGCTATAAAAGTTAAACATCCTTTATGTCTTAAAGGATATTCTGCAATTAAGTACAACCAGTCTTTTTTTTTATTAAATACAATTTAGTCACTAAATATATAAAACAATTAAACTCATATAATCATTTATATTATTAATTTTGTAGTATTAATATATTAATGATTGTCAATAATTTTTAGACCAATTTATTATTTTAGCAATTATTTTTATATATTCAATTTATTTTTAAATAAAAAAGTAGCTATACACATAGACATGTTATTTGTTTAGATAAAGTGTACGGTTACAACACTTTATGTTATATTTTTTTTAAAGCGTAGAACAATAATTTATTAAACTAAAAAATATGTTATCGGCTACATCAACATTAAAATATAAATTGGTATTTTTATTTTAATGGCATATTTGTTATATATAAAGTCAATTATTTTTTAAATAGCAATATACATTAAATGCATAT
>JAKXYG010000983.1:0-13686 GCA_025895645.1 Cardicola forsteri | reverse complement strand
ATTGCAGATTCCTTTTTTATGACCAATTTTGTCACATATTACACATGTGTTTGGTATATTTGCAGAACTTGACATAGTGCCTTGAGTTTTAATAATAGTATGGTGCAAATATCAGCATCATATTGCGACTGCAACTCGGAAATAAATATTATTTGTTTATATCGATCAACTGACATTTGATTTAGTTTAAATTTTTGAACGTGATTAAATCGTTTCGATAATATTGTTTTATTAAAAATATGTCACAATTATACGAAAACATATTAAAATACTGATAGCATCTTGTTTTATAATAATTTTGTATTTTATCATTTATGCATAATTGATTTTCTTTTCGTACTTTTACCCTAAACATAATAATTTTTTTTTATTAATTACCCTTTTTAATTGCTATTTTAATTTGTAATTTCTGCATTTTAATGTTTATTGACACCGTGTTTCGTGTATGACGCAGTATCGCGCCACCGTATCAATAAACGTTAAAGTGACAAATTTACAATTTAGAGTAGCAACTGAAAAACGGTAATTAATAAAAAATTGCATTATTTCTAGAGTAAAATTAGGAAAATAAAAATTATCATTAAATATATTGATAAAAGCAAAATGCTGGGTTAGTTATATAGACGGCATTTATTACATTGTAACAAAAACAAACAATTGATAAAATTCGATCCCTTATCTTATTATAAGCATCAGTAAACTAGAAACCTTGATAACATTGTCTCACAAATAATTTGCCACAATTACAAAACAAAACATTAAAAAAAATTGATAACGTATTTTGATTGATTGCTTGGACATTGGATTAACCATAGTTATTAAACAATATTTTCTACTTTACACAAGATTATGTAATTGTTAACTTTTCTACAGAATTTCACTAAAGTTGATAAATGTTGTAATTACAATTTAATAAAATAAATAAATGGGATAATCTTATAAATAATGTTTTAAGAGCAATGTAGGCAGCTATTTATAGTCACTACAATTAATAAATATTTTACTAATATTGTCACATAAATAAAGTCAAAAATACAAACAAAATGTTGTTTTAATTACAATAATGTTATCTTAGATTAATCTGCGGGTTGCTTGAGCTCACAACTATTACTATTAATACAGCTATTATTTTAATTAATACTACTAATTTAAGTACCACTATTTCTACTAATGTTACTACTACTACTATTACTACTACTACAACTACCAGTACAACAAATACTAACACTACCACTAATATTATAACTATTAATAACACTAGTAATACTATTACTACTACAACTACTAATACTGCTACTGCTACTACTTATTTTATTTTTTTATGTTTTTTATTTTGAATGTTTTACAAAAAACATCTTTTAGCAGTAGACAATTAACTAAGCCAAACGTGGGCCCGCATTTTAGTAAATTCAAAGAAACATAATATTTAAAATAAAATATTTTATAATTTTACAATGTTTTAATTGACAATTCCGTAAAATAAATAAATACTGCAAATATAATCGACGCTTATTTTGTATTATTGTGCAAATACATTATTTAGTACGTGATAGCAAGTCAAGTAATTGTTGTAGTCTATTACTCCTTCTAATAATAATAACAGTAATAGTAACAGTATCATAGCAGCATAATAGTCATATAATTTCAACATTTAGTAAAAAACAAAATACATTATTTGTGATTCAAGACACGCTCAGTAAATGACAACGTTACCAAAATATGTTTGCTATTGTTTGTAGCAAATTGTTTGGCAATAATCCATTTCTGCTTTTTAACGGATAAATGAAAGTACGTAAGCACTAAAGACAGTTTAGCTAATTATACATCTTTTGGTTTGTTTTTATTTGATAAAACTAAGTCGTCAACTTGGTTATCAGGCTCTGTTTTTTATTAGGCAAAAATCAATTTTGGTTAAACAATAAAACAATTGAATCGTCCGTGCTACAAAAATCCAAAATTAAAAAAAGTTTTAATACATACTACTTTTGCTGATAATTTGTTGTTAAACTATTAAACAAAACTTTGTTCTTGGATAAAACTTGTTAACGTTTTAAAGTTTATTCATAATACTGAATTGAAGAGACATTATTAAAAAAACATAATTATTGGATATTTGAAATCTTTAGAGATAAAAGCATTAAAAAAATTAAATTTAAAGTTGGTTTAAGATGCTGTGTTCTACAAGGAAACAAAAATTTTTAAAGATGTAAAATATGATGCCAGAGATAATATAGATAATCAGCTAGTTGTATACTCGGCATCCAGTAATTTTGCTTAACAAATATTTTGTCACTTATTTTATTGTTAATGATTATTGCAACAATAAACATTCTTACTTAATTCATACAACGGTCTTTTTGAACAAAATGTTAGGTATGCTTTCTCAAACAAAGTACAAAATTTATCTTATTAAATTTAGCGTAAACATTAATTTTACTCAATTGTACAAGCCTGTTAAACAAATCGTGCTCTTGTGTAAATTGTAATTAGGTTATTATTATTGGTTTGTCTTGTTTATCGAATTTTACTTGTTTCAATTAAATGAATTATAAAATTTTGCCAAACTTGTGTGAATTGTAATTAACTGCCTTATTACCTCCTTTATTAAGGTTTGTTGATTTATTTATTTGTTGAGTGAAACATTAAATGTCACTAATGTGTTAAGCCTGTTGTCGGAACATGTCCTTCCCTCATGTGTATTGTAATTAATTGGACTTGTTTATGCAAAAATTATATGATTTATTAACTTCCTTTTAAACGTGGTAATTATTAATGTTGTATTATGTTTGCTAAATTTCTTAACCCATTTGATTAAGCTATTTGTTGTGTAAATTTTAAAATTATTATTGGTGTATTATTAACATGCCTTTGCAATATACATACTTGTATGTATAGTTCAATTTAAGTGTTAAACGTGCTTGTTTACTTTGTATTAAATTTTGTTTATTCCAAAGTTAAAAAGCAAACAAATAACCGTCAATATTGGTCAAATGTTAATTGCATATTTTTGGTTGAAATTCAATATCAGTCGATTGGGAATAATGAACAATCTTCAAAACCAATTTACTCGAGTGATTATCCAAATTAAACGTTGATAAACATACAAGATTTTTCTATTTAATTTATTGGTGCTTTGAGAAAAGTGTAAAATTCTAATTGTTGCTTGAAAAACACCAATAAATTAATTTATAAGTGTTTGTTTATTTGTGCTTATTTGTTTGTTTGTGACTGTGTATCAATTTGGCACTTGTTTGAATTTTGACTGTAATAATGTGGAACAGTTTGTTGTGTTAATTATTATTGTTGGTATTATTATTATATAACATTAGTTGTTGTTGTTGATAATATATTGTATTCTATATTACTATTAAATTCATGTTGATTTATGTATATTGATGTAAATTTAAGAATTGTCGCATTTATATTAATATTGTATTGTTAACAATTATTATTACATTAATAAAGAATATTTTATATTTGTGAGTTTTGCTTTAACAAATATTTGAAAAACGTTTATTGAGTTGTAGTAAAAGCGTTTTTTGCAAGTAAAACAGAAGTAAATTATTAATAAGAGTGTTTGCGTATAGACTGTTTAGCTTAATCAAACAAGTCAATTGTAAAATAAGGAATTTTACACTATATTCGTAATGTTAACTGCATTTTAAACTAATTTGGTTATAAAAAACTGTTTTATCAAATTATCAAATTTAAAATTTTTAACAAACAGCGGAATTTTACAAACGATTAATCAACTCTCTTTGTTAAAAATTAACATTGCTCTGTGCTTATTATAACATACATTTATAATAATGTTAGTAGATGTTACTTTTCATTAGACACCTGTGGCATTATTTGTTTAAATAAACAAAAATTTTTAAAACTAAATAGATTATAAACATTTAAAAATTAATTTTTTAATTTAATTACTATTACTGCCTGTTTATGAAAAGCAGTTAACACCAAACTACACTTATTGTCAAAATGCAATAAAATATTTAAATAATTAATCTATACGTTTAATGTTACTTTTATTATATTAACAAATATCAACAATGCGTTTATATAAAATGTTGTTAACTTTATTGTTTTAATAACGTATACATACATAGATTAAACAAAAAATAACTAAGTCCTAGTAAAAGGGTTCTCTCACTTGCTAAACCGGTAGTAACGTAGCAGCATTTGAGGACACTGGGCAATTAGAATTGATCAGATTCACTATAAATAATAAATTTACAGGTCGAAGGTCATCCACCCGTAGCTCAGTGGTTTAAGGCGCTGGCCTGACACCAGATAGGGCGTGGGTTTAAGTTCATGTGTATAAAACTTGAAAGGTATGCGCTGCTGATGATTTCAAATAAAGATGAAACAGCTGTACAGTGCTCCTGGTTGACTGGAAAACCTAGTAAATTTATTATTCAAGTGAATCTGACAATACTAATATAACATTTCTAAAAAATAACTAACTTAAATAAAAAAGAAAATAGCTGTAAGAAGAAAAATACCAAAACATCGCCAAATATTTTGATTCTTATAGTAACTTTACGTTGTCATAACTTATTAACGTATTTAAAGAATTAGTTTAGGTCGATTTTCTGAGTTATAAATACAAATTACCACAATTATAAAGTTCTGGTAAAGATTTAAATTTTTGGCAGTTTTATTACAATTTAATAATAAACAAGGAATTACAAGTATTATAATAAACACTATAGTTTCTATTAACAAAAGCTAAATAAAATAAAATAGTAGTAGAATAGTAAAATTGTACTATATAAAAGTTGCACCTAATTAAAAACCAACAACTTATAAATAAATAATTCCTTGTCTTAGTTTACAATAAGCATAGGTAAACCACACAATTGCAATAATGTTGTTGTTTCTTGTACACAAAGATACAATGTTGTAGATGGTAAAACAATTTAATACAAAAAACATTTCAATTATGTTTATTTTGCTACAGAACAATGACTTTATAAATATACAAAAGTTTTAGTTATTCCATGTATCTTATTCCATTTAAAATCCTGTAATTTTAAAACATTGTACAAGTAAATACAATTTTACGTTTGTGTGCTGTTACACTTCTTAAAAATGTACATTAATTAACTCTTGTATAATACCTAAACTGTTTAGTATTACTTTGGTTTATACGGAGTCTATGTAATCATATCAGTGGCTATTGTAGGTTAAAATAAATAAAATTTAACATTAAAAAATTTTAACATTAAATTTATTAACCAAAAATAAATTAAATTATTTTATATTAAGCAACCTACTAAAAAAATTATCCTTAATTAATTATTAAAAAACTAAGTTTTACACTTTTGACTACTGTCTTATTTAGTTTATCTTACTTCATTTTTATTTGTTTAATTTTTACCAAAATATTTTTAGGTAGCAAAAACGGGCCTAATTTGGAATATTGGACTCTGGTCTAAACGTTCTTGTAGACAATTAAAAAAAAAAGGTTGTTTAGTTTTGCTAAAACTAGAAATAAAGCCTTAAAAGATCCGACACATGTTTAACAAATGAAGGATAAAAGAGGATTAGTATTAACAAAAATAAATAAATAAAAAGAAACAATAAAAAACACATTTTGAAACACTGTTAAATAAAAAAAATTCTAAAGCAGTAATTAAAGATGGGACATATAATCTAAGAATAACACAAGAAACATTCTAGAAAGAAGTAAGTAGGATAAAGAATGAACCAAAAGGAATACCTATTAAAGCATTAAAATGTTTGAGAAACTATGGAATTGACATATTAACTAAACTGTTAAATTTAATATGGAATGAGAAAAGAATGCATGACAAATAGAAAAAAAGTTTATCACACCCATTTATATAAAAAATGGAAATGTTTAAGACTGTGGTAATTATAGAAGTATATAGCTTATGTCACATACTTTAAAATTTTGGAAGAAAATTATTGGTAAAAATATCCGCAAAGAACCAGATTTTAAAGAAAAAAAATTTGGATTTATGCCTGGATATGGTACAAGTAATGCAATCTTTTCTTTTATAACAACAATGAAAATACACAGAAAGGAACAAAAAAGACTTTATATGGTGTTTATCAATTTAGAAAAAGCCTACAATCGGATTCCAAGACAGGAAGTGTAGAGGAGCATAAAAGAAAAAGGTGCTTCTTAAAAGTGCGTAAAAATTGTACAATATATGTATAATGACGCAAAAACGTTGGTGAAAACCAGTGTAGAACAAACTGATGAGTTTTTACTAAAAATTGGTCCACATCAGAGCTTAGCATTAAACCCGTATTTGTTTGATTCAGTTATTAACGTGCTAACAAAAAATATTAAAATAGAATCTCTATGGTACATGTTTTTTGCAAATGACATTGTTTAATGCAATAAAAAACAAGAGGATTTGGAGAAATAGTTAGAGTGATAGAGAAAGGCACTGGAGAATCGAGGATTAAAAATTACCAAGAAAAAAATAGTGCGTATGTCCATCATAAACAAAAATGGTAGGGAAATTAACATGGAACACCAAGGATTGTTAAATGTAAAAAAATTTAAATATCTTGGTTTATCGCTAAAAAAAAGAATAAAAATTTGAATGCAAAGATAAAAAAAATAATACAAGCAGGATTGCATAACTGGAGGAAAGTTACAGGAGTTCTGTGCAATAGAAGAATAACAGCAAGGATAAAAGGTAAAATTTTTAAGACCATAGTAAAACCAGCCTTGGTGTACGGATCGGAAACGTGGAGTATTATAAAAGCCCAAAAAAGAAAACTAAATTTAATAAAAATAAAAATGCTTCGATACTCGTTGGGAGTGTGCAACTTAGATAAAATAGAAAATCAAACTGTTACGTTACGAAGAGAATAATGACATTGTAAGTAAAAAGTAAAATAAATTGTGGTAGACTAAAGCAAAAATTGTTGGATTGTGTGGAAGGCAATATAAAAAAAACTAACAAAAATTAACACTATAGACAAAAACAAACAACAACTTCTTATAAAACAGCAAAAAACTAAAAGAAAGAAAATAAAGAAGTAAAAAAAATAATTGCAAATAATGTAGTTTGTAATTATTATTTTAGCAATTAGATGTTTTATGTAAACACAGTTTGCATAAAATAAACAATTTTATATAACGCATAAAACACAATAATAATTTTGTGGTATATTATTAAAAATATGGAATGACAATTACTTGATAAGGAGACAATAATTCAAATTATATACATAAAATACAATGTCAAATGTATATTGTAGATGCATTTGTGTGTTTTTGTAACTGTCTATGTAACACATGTCTTTAGTTAGCTATTCAAAATACAAGTAAAGAAACTAAAACTGACAAACAGGAGCAAACCATTTTTATTTCATTTGTCATAAAAATTTGTCAATAATAATGAGTAAAACAACTATAAATAAGAAATGAAATCGCTTTTAATTTAACTAACAATTGTGTACAAAATATGAACAATAAATACGTTTTGATATTAGTTCTTATTATTGTGATAAAATTAATCACAATTAACAGAGGAAGTGAGTTAAATTTTTTTAAATGTTTTATATGATTGTGACAATATAATACATTTTCCATTGTTAAATAAAATAAAATAACTACGTAACAATGTACATATATATATGTATGTAAGGTATATTTTTTTAATTTGTTATAAAATACATTAAGCAATTTTTACGTTTAAAACAATTAACATATTATGTAGCATTTATAAATTTAACATTAGTTTAATTATTATCTAATTTGTTTATATACACAAATAATTTTATACAGCATTCAGAATATAATGCAGAAATATCTTTTAAAACTACTGGTATAAAAATTAAGAATAGAAGAAGGCTTATTGTAATTAATAAACTGTGTGCAGTATATAAACATTGATTGTGGTTTAGTATATTTTTTATTGTTTTAATACCAACTAGATCAAAATCAAAAAGTGAGTTTGGTATTAGTAATTAAATTTTAAACTGTTTTTGTAAAGTATCAGAAATGATGCAATCTGACCAGACCCCAGTCTGAATAAAAAAGAAATTTTTAAGCGCACGGTTGGCATCCTGGCCTCTATAAAAATTTATACTACTGCAGAAATAATAATAAAAAACCATTCTAATAAACAACGGCAAAAAATAACAGCACAACTTAGTATGTTGAAATAAAATTGCAATTTAGCAAAATTAAAGCAGTTGTTATATTTCTCTTAAAGTTGTTTATTTATGCAAGTAATTTAATGCATTCAGTAGATTATAGTTACATTATATATATATATATATATATATAATATGTATTATACAAAACCTTTTTATTTTAAAAAATAAGCATAAGGCAATAATATAACAATTACAACAAAACAGTAACAACAATAACAAAGTCTCGTTGACATTAAAAATTGTGCAAATCAAAGATTGAGCTTTATTTCAACACTGTCATCTGTATAACTCTATCATTTAGGTACGTGCAATTACTTTTTTGCCGTTGTTTGCCGCAATAGTGTCCTTTTGTGTTTTTTCCGCAACAGTATATATTTTTTACAAAGGCCAGGTTGCTAACCTTGCGTTCAAACCCTCCTTCTTTATCCAGGCTTGGGACTGGCTAGATTGAATCATTTCTGATCCAAACTAGGCGGAGTTGGAGTATAATACAGAAATATATTTAGAAATTGTATTATAACTATTAATAATGCTAATACTTTTAGACTAAATATTAAATAGTGCGCAAAAAATAAAAAAACGCATTAGGTACGATTAAAAACACTTTTTTACATTAATCAATTTACTATAATATGCAATCGTTATATATGTTATTGTTTTCATATTTACCGTTTTAATTTTATTAAAAATTAAATTACAAAATAAAATATATTTTTTAAATTATATTGTTTTTTATACTTCTAAATAACAAATTTAATACATACCACATATATATTATATATATAAATATATGTAAGATTATTAAATACGTATACATACTAACTTTAATTGTTTTACTATTTACAATTAACGGTACGCAGCGAGTTAAATTTTATTAATTGAATTATTTCACATGCTTGTAACCAAATAATGTTAAAATAAATATAAATGCAAATAAAATTATTAACTTTGTGCAAATTACTCACACAAAACAGATGTTTAATGAATGATTATATATATATATATATATAATAATAAATTTTAGTAAAATATTTAAATTTTTTAAAATTTAAATTACATAAATAAAAGAAACGACGTATTATTTTTATTTTATAATTTACCAGTATATTTTTTATTTTATTAGAAATAATATATATGCCAAAGATGCAAGTTAAAGGTTAAACGCATTATATAAATGTAAGAAAAACTTTCGTTTATTTACAATTAATTCATTTACATGTATATCAACGTTTATACCATAGTCAAAGTATGATGCATAAATATACTTATAAACCCTATCACAATTCCTATATATAAAAAACTTTTTGCATATATACGTTTAACTAAAAACGTAAATCTGTAGGTTCCGGAATTCTTACATACAGGTAATTTTATTTTTATGTAATTTGTTGCACAACTATAAATTAGAATTGTTTTGTACGTTTTACCGTTCGACTCAAGTACAGTAAATATGTCGTAACGCCACCAAAATTGTATTAATGTCAGACACGCTACAGTGATAATATATACATAAATTTAACTAATAAAATTGTGCATTACGTAGGATTAAAGCATAATTAGTTTAATTAACAAATTTTGTAAAATATACACCTATATTTATAAATACTATCACAATTTTTATACGTAGAAATAGTAACATAAGTGAATTCAATGTTGAACTACTATGATATTGATATATATGTAGCACTTGTTGCTTAACTTAAACACATCTAATGCTTATTAATAAGTACCTTAACTAATACTTTACTAACATATATACACTTGATATTATTTGCAAACAAATTTTTAGTATAATACACAATAACATCCGTCTTAGCAATAAAGCACAATACCATTATTAAAAACGTGAATCTTAACATTTAGGACTTCTTAGAAGCAGGTACATTTATTTTTATGCAATTTGTTGCAGAAATATAAATTACAATTGTTTTGTACGTTTAACCATTTTACTCAGGTGCGGTGAATATGTCGTAAGAACACCAAAATTATATCAGTGTCATTCATTCTAAAATGATAAAACTGTTATAAATTTGATTAAGTATTTTCTGTAAAATGTAGGATTAAAGCATGCTTATTTTATTTAACAAATTTTTTTAAAATATACAATTATTGCATACGTTTTTTTTGTATTTACTAATGTTTTACAATTTTTTACATTTTTTGCCAGACAGTTAGTTATATTTTATTATTATTATAAATTGTATGTGTTTGTGACTACACAAAGTTAAAACATAGATATATGTTAATAAAGCTATTATCTTTGTACAATTTAGTCAGAGGCAATATGTCCTTCTTCAGTTTTACTTAAGTATTTTAATTTTTACACTCAGTAATTTAAATTAAAAAAAGCACTGCTTTCTTTATTTTATTAATTATTTATATTTTTACAATATTTCATCTGTTGCAGTATAATGCATCAAATTTACTCGGGCTTACCAACAGCTGCGCTACATTTTTAAAAACATCGGAAAATAACAAAATATATTCAGAATTATATTCTATACTGATTAACGATATCTTTTTTTATTTACTTTGCTGAAACATTTAAAAGATATAAGTTTCTTTTTTAATCAAATTATAACGATTATAATTACTTCTAAACAAATTCGCTTCAATAGAACATTTTTACTTTAACAAAAAGTACTTATATCGGATATACAATTAAATATTCCTATATGTTACAAACAATTAAATATTAAAACAAAGAAAAAAAGAATATTATCACTCCGGTTATTAGCAAGCTCTAAAAGCTACTTTTATAAAAAAAATGACGTTGGTGTTTGTTCTATAGATGAATGTACGCTCATTATTTGACAAAATAGATCAGTTAAAACTGCTTTTACACAAGAGACTACTTCAAAACAGTAGCTTCTTATTTATTTATAAATTTGTAGTTTAATAAATACATTGACAACAATTTAATATTAATTAATGTATTTACAACACATTGCCTTAATAAAAACAACGGAGTTAAAACACGTAGTGGTAGTCTGGTCACTTACATAAAAAAAGAATTTTGCTTTAATTCCAGTATATAATTTAAATTTTTTGCAATTTGGCATTGAAAGTTTGGGTGTAACTTGTAAGTGTTTATTTTTATCTTATTATAAAAGTATTAATGTTATTAATACGTATATCCCACTATCAGTAAGTCGCTCCGTATAATAAAAAATAATTTTTAATTACTTAATACCTGTTTGTAACAATAATTTGATTTTACTTGCTTGTGATTTCAACAATACTAATACAGATAATTTTTTGTTTATGGGTTTAACCAACATAGTGAACTTTAATACTAGAGATAACTCTAGGTTAGATTGCGTTTTTATTAATGTTTCCCAATTCTACAAATCCAAATCACTTGCTTTATTGGCTTCGTTGGACCACTTAATTATTCGAGCACTTCTTATAATCTATTCTAAAAAAATTATATTTATTTCACTAAACTCATATCAAAATTATATATGTTTGCTCGAGACTTATCACAACAAAATAAAAAGGAGTTAAAAATATTTTTTGAGTAACACTGTATTACTACAAAAAGTCATAATGACTTAAACACCGCTACAAACAATTTTGTTACACTGGTTAAAAATTATTTTAAAAGGTTTTGTTTAAAAATTAAAATACTTGTAATACCCACCGACATCACATTGAAAAAGCTAAAATGGCTATGCAGGCAAACGGAGGTAGCATACAAAGCAAACGACCGCTCCTTAATAAAACATTTAAACCTTAAAATAAAAAACAAACTTAGTTTTATTTAAAAATGTGTTAATAACTTTTACTTTTCTTCCTACAATAATTCGAAAAACATTTGAAACAATATTAACAACATTTTTAGAAAAACAAAAGCTGTTACTACCTTACTTAATGTAAACTCCCTTAATGCACATTTTGTTTATAACAATTATGTAGAACTAGTTTAGCTAAATAATGTAAACACCGATAACAAACCTAATGTTTTCATATCTATATATAATCTTAAAAAGATTATTAAAAACTGTAAATCCACAACGTCATCAGGTCTATATGGGCTTAGTATGCAAATGTTAAAACTATTCTCGCTATTAATATACTTTTAACTAATACAAATTTTAATCAGTTTAATAAACAAAAACAGAATAGCAAAATTGTGGAGAACTTCCAAAATTGTCTCAGTTCCGAAAAACAAACAACTAAAAAAAGTAGAAGATTTCCGACCAATTTTATGCACGTCAGTACTCTTGAAGTTGACTGAAAAATTGATTTTAAATGAACTATGTAATACATTCAAAGCAAATAGTAATCCTTGTCAATTTGCGTACAAACAAAATAGTTTTACACTAGATTGTGTAACCAGCTTGGTTAACTACGTTGCAAAATTACTAGATAATAAAAAGGCTTTGTTAGCTGTTTGTTTGTTGATTATAAAACCGCATTTAATAGCATATGCAAAAGCAAACTGCTCAAGTGTTTTGTTAAACTCAATGTTATCAATTACACAATCAAATGGTTATCCAATTATTTTAAAAACAAAACATAATACATCCAAATTGGGTGTAAAAAATCCACTTTAATTCAAAATAACAAAGGTGTTTCACAAAGTGCAATCTTATCTCTTTTTTTTTTAATTATACGTGGATGTTCTCTGACCAAAAAAGCCTGCTGCACTTTTTAAATATCTGGATGACATGGCGTTATGTAAATCCATCTTTTCAACTAAAAATAATATACATTTTCTAGAGTCAATTGATGAATTAGTTAATTGGTCAATAAAACATAGTCTAAAATTAAATCCTACAAAATGCAAAATAATTAATTTTAGCTTACGTAAAACTTCAACATAATTGATTTAATTTTATCCAAAGGTTTGTATTAAAAATATGAAGATTGACACTTGTGATAGTTTTTAATATCTCGATGTTTTACTAAATAACAAACTTACCTGTTCTGATTATATTGATTATTTGTTCACAAAAATTTAAGGTTTATGTTGCTATATAAGACGTTTAAAAAACCTGCGTGTTTACCAATATGTTATTAATACATATTTTAAAGCTATATTTTATCTAATAATATTACATTGCTCCCTTGTAATATTTCCGGGGCTAAAAAGAAAGGATTTTATAAAGTTAAAAAAATGTATTACCATTATTAGCCAATCATCCGGTATTCCTTACAATGACATTCTTTATGAAATAATTTGTCGACACTTTAAGAAATGTTTTCAATTAATCAGTCGTATCTCCAACAATTTTAATTATCTACTTTATTGTGATTTTAACAAATTATTTGCATCGGGAATTATTATTATTATTATTATTACTATTAAATTTTAATATCTTACTAAAAATACATTTAGCGTAAAATATATTTTTACCATTAATATAAAAAAGTAGTAGTAAAAATAAAGGGATCAAAATGAAACAGAATATCATACGTTATTAAATATAAATATAGTCAATATAGTATGCATGTGATTTTAAAAAATACTTAAAATTACTATACATTGAATAAGTTATTATAAGGCACACTTGTTACATTATACTGTGA
>JAKXYG010001105.1:252500-276295 GCA_025895645.1 Cardicola forsteri | reverse complement strand
GTCCGAGTGCACAGCGGTATAACTGGGCTTCCGCTGGGTGGGTGGGTGCGAACATACACCCAGGATACTTAAAAGGTGTCTAAATGTATACGTATACCATATGTAGCCCTTGGGCTAAGGGAGATAACCCTGACAAAAATCAGGCGGCCTCGTCAATCTTTGCAAACAGTGGCGACGTCACAAGGATGCCGTTTACCAGCCAAGAAACTTTGTTGTTCTTCCACATTTGTCTACGCTTGTCAAGCCATCGAGATCCATTGTTCTACATGTCGTATAAATATGGGAAATAATGAAGAGGTGACCACGTCACCAACCAAAAAAAAATCACTTGCTAAACCGGTAGTAACGTAGCAGCATTTAAGGACACTGGCTAATGCAAATTGATCAGATTCACTATAAATAATAAATTTACAGGGTCAAGTTTAGCTACTCGTAGCCCAGTAGTTAAAGTCTGTGTGCGTGTTGTGTCTACAAGTGATTTTATTTATTTCAAAGTCTGTGCGATTTAGAAAGGTTGGCGGGGAGGGGCAACGCGAGATTGTTCCGGACGATTAAACTTTTGGATTTAAACATGGTACATATTGAAAATTGAAATTATAGTCGGATTTTGCCGAACCGTGCCATTTTTTTCTAAAAAACTTATTCGTACCTTGATAATCTCAGATTTAAAACGGCTGGCAAAAGTTATGAATAAAAGTAAATGTTACTTGAATTGTTGACATGACAAAGTTTGTAACTTTTTCTTTATATATTAATGTATTTTGGTCAATAAAATTCTTATAGTAACAAATTACATCTGTTTGTTTTAATAAACGGAGGCATTATGATTTATTACTAAAACGTTGTATATCATAATTACAGTGTTATATTGCAAATAATATTTTATATATTTTTTGATAAAGTTTTATCTAAGGTATTTATTATTAAGTGATATATATATCTAAGATAAGTAAGAAGTGTTAAATATTCTTAAATATCATAGTAGGTCAATATAGGATTCAGTTTCGCTATTGTATAATGTTTATTACTTTGAATGTTTTACGAGAAATACCATCTTTCAGCAGTGGACATTTTAGTGAAACCAAATGTGATCCCGTATTTTAGTGCCGGTGGTGGAGTTCGAACTTATACCCACTGAGGTTCAAATCGAGCGCTGTACCGCTAGACCACTCCGGCACATATATATTATTGATTATTAAGTACCTTGTAATGCACAGGAAAACATTTTGCAACGTAATTTGTTCTTTATACTTCAATTAAACCTTTTATTACAATCTAGTTAATATCAAGTGTATATTTTACAAATAATTATAATTCTATTTTATTTATGATATAGCATGTTATATAATTACATTAAATACAAAAATATTTTCTTAAAATGAATTTAGAATTTGCTGAGAAATAGTTATTTAATTAAAAAAGAGAAAGTTAAGAATATGTGAATTTAAGATTCTTCTAATACAGCAAATAATTAAAAGTACTTTGTATAAGTTTAACAAATACTGAAAGATAATAATAATAACAACAACAACAATAATAATAAGTTATCTTTCAATAAAAATAAATAATCGTACTTTTATAAGGTCTCCGACACAATTTAAACAGCAGAGTGAAAATAATTTTTAAAATTTCACAATATATATTAACTCAGTTGTGTTTTCATCAAGCAACAAATTAATAATAAATTATGGTACAAAAGTAATGAACGCTTTGTTACTAAAAAACAATCAAACGTATATATATATATATTAGATAAATATATTTTTAAATGCCATCACATCATTGTTTTAAATAGCAGCATAATTAATTAATCAATCAAATTTTACAACTAATTTATAAGTAAAGTGGGTTTTTGTTTGTTAAACAGATTGCATTTTTTTATTTGTTAAGTAGCTTTTAGTGCTTGAAGGAAAGCCTTTTTTCGGCAATTGGAGCATTTAGCAAAACTAAACGGCAGAGTCGTATTCAATGCCAATTGTTTGATACAAATCTATGTCAAACCATTTTTAGCGCTTTTATTACCGCATTCATTTTTAGTTGAAAAAGGAAAAACAGCGGGAAAATAGTGAAATCGTTTGCAATCCATTTATGATCCAAGTATGATAAAATATCTACATTTTGACAAAAATAAGTAATCGACAATGAATGATAGCAAAAGAGAGGTTCGGGGTAGACTACAGAAACGTTTGCTAATAATCATTAGGGAAGATCTAATTAACATAAATGTTTCATAGAAGGATCAAATAATTATTTTGGTACAATGTTCAAATATATGGAATCATTTGGTTGCCTCATGTTACTGCTTTCTTTTTGGTCCATGCTAATTTTAGAACAAAAGTGTTTTGCAATAATAATAATAATAATAATAATAATAATAATAATAATAATAATAACAATAATAACAATAATAACAATAATAATAATAATAATAATAATAATAAAATAATAACAATAATAATAGTAATAATAATAATAATAACAATAATAATAATAATAAATAATAGTAATAATAACAATAATAATATTTATAATAATAACAATAATAACAATAGCAATAATAATAACAATAATAATAGTAATAATAATAATAATAGTAATAATAATAATAGTAATAATAATAGAATAATAATAATGATTAATTTTAGATATTCAACTTCAATCAAGGATATCAAAAATCGTTTTGTACATTTGACAAATTATTCGGTCAACAAATCGAATCATGTCGACGAAACGGGAGTGATTAATCACAAATGGTCTGTTCATGTCTGATCGATACATGTTGACATTAACATCATTTTTAATTTATTCCAGTTTCGACTCCATCCTAACCTGTCAAGTTGAGGAAGGAGCAGCAACTTGTAAAAGTAATGCTAAAAAAATCAACACGAAGACACCATTTCATTGAAATACGGCAAAGACGTTGCCTCATACTTTTCAGAGCAAAAGGTTTTTCAAATAAACAACAAAATAAATGTTAAATTTGTCGTTTACTGTTTTGTTTGAGTATATTCATTGCATATTTACTGGTCAAAGTACTAATTGAATTTTTATTAGAGGTCAGACATAAAATTACTTGTTGGAATGGCACCTTTCTACTGTATCTGTAGCAATATAGACCTTTTTACAGAGGCCTTGTTTCTAACCTCTTTTATTTAGGCTTGGGACTGGCTAAATTGGTTTATTTCTGATCTTCTCTGAGTGGAGTTATAGATTATGTAACTAGGTGTAAATGTAAACCAATGTATCCAGTTTTATTAATATTGAATGGAACTTGAGTGTCACTACCGGCACTAACTAATTGTAAATATGAACGGATTTATTCTCTTCTATATATTTAAACATTTTTGTTTGATTCTAAGAGACATTCATTTGAATTTCCCAAATGATTATTAACCTAGTTTTCTGTAATTTACCCATCACCAATTGTCCATTCTAAAACGATTTTTACTAGTCATTCTGGCAACCAACGTAGAATTTGACCCAGTAATTTTCTTTGTCTAAGCAAATATTCTGTAAATTACAGATTGAGCTTCTTTTCGGCTTTCGGACAACTTTACCATTGTTGTTGTTATCCGTAATAGTATTTTTTTATTGTTTCTGTAGCAATATAGGCTTTTTCACAAAGGCCTTGCTGATAACCTTTTGCTCAAATCTTCCTTTATCCATACTTAGGACTAGCCCCAAGTTTAATTTGTATCCGACAACCTGGAACGAATAAAGTGAATTAAGTGTTAAAGGGGTTCACACGACATTGACTTAATCCCAATGAACAGACGTTTGATTTCCTTTCATGTCTAAAAACAAGTATGGAAAAAGATAACTAGTACTCATTCGTCTACGATTCCTTTCTATCTTTCAAAGTTTCGAGCAAATGACAGGTAGTAACAAGCCCGTATACGTTTAAAAAGCATGGCATCAAATCCTCCTTTATCCATACTTGGGACTGGCTAGATTAATTTATTTCTGATTTTCTCTAGGCGGAGCTAAGTAACGCTGTACAAAACGAAACTTAATAGAAAGCGTCTTACGCTTAACGTCTATCCATACCGTAGCAGGTTCCAGTTGAGAAATTGTATTGTACAAAACCCTTTTGCTTTAAAAATAAGCATAGGGCAATAAGAAAACAATTATAGCAAAACAACAACAACAATAACAAAGTTTCATTGGCATTAAATATTCTGCAAATCAAAGCTTGCGCTTTCTTTCGGCTTTCACTCAACCTTGTCATCTGGTAACTTTGCCATTCAGAAACGTTGTTGTTTGCCGGAATGACGTCATCTTTTATTGTTTCCGCAGCAGTATAAATTTTTACAGAGGTCAGGTTGCCAACCTTGCGCTCAAACCCTCCTCATTTATCCAGGCTTGGGACTGGCTAGATTGAATCATTTCTAATTCAACTAGGCGGAAGGTTGACAATTTCGCTTGTCTGCACTCAAACCCTCATCCATTATTTAGACTGACTAAGTTTCTGATTTTCTCAAGGTACAGTTATAGACTGTGTAGCCGGCTGAAAGAATGAACCGATTCCTTCCCTTTTAGGAAATTGAGTCATTTGTGGAAATATTTGGCCGAACGCAACGTTGACGTCGATTGTTTGTGGAACACCATCGTCGACATCATCGTCAAAACTTTGACGTCGGTCAATGGCTGCATTTCGTATTTGGTAGACGAACACTGCAGACGACGCGCTTCGGTACACGAACTGTTCGGATTTGACATCATTCTCGATTCCAATTTGAAACCTTGGCTGTTAGAAGTTAATGTTTCACCCAGGTTAGTTACTAATATTATTACTACTATTATTATTATTAGTATTATTATTATTATTACTATTAGTACTATTACTATTATTATTATTATTACTATTATTACTATTATTATTATTATTACTATTATTATTATTATTATTATTATTATTATTACTATTATTATTATTATTATTATTATTACTATTATTATTATTATTATTATTATTATTATTATTATTATTATTATTATTATTATTATTATTATTATTATTATTATTATTATTATTATTATCATTATTACTATTATTATTATTATTATCATTATTATTATTATTATTATTATTATTACTATTATTATTATTATTATTATTACTATTACTAGTATTATTATTATTATTATCATTATTATCATTATTATTATTAGTATCATTATTACTATTATTATTACTATTACTATTATTATTATTATTATTATTATTATTATTATTATTATTATTATTATTATTATTATTATTATTATTATTACTAACATAACTTCGCCTAGAGAAGATCAGAAATGAACGAATTATTCAGTTCTGAGCTTGGACAAAAAGAAAAGTTTGAGTGCATAATTAACTCAACCTGGTTTCTGTAAAAAAGTCTATATTGCTATACAGACAATAAGGGCACGCTTTTCAATAAATAATCGGGAAACAATTGACAATTAGATAAAGAAAATTATTTGGTGAAATTCTACATTTACTGCCCGAAAAATCAACAAGAACGGTTTTGGAATTAAAAAAGAAAAATTGATATAAATCACAGAAAACTTGGCCAAGAACTATTCGGGAAGATTTAGTTAAAATTAATGTCTTATGGGATGAAATAATTATTTTGGCAAAGTGTTCGAACACATGAATTTATTTTGTTGCTCCATACTATTATTTTAATTATGCAACTTTGTTGTTGTTTCTGCTGCTACTGTTATCTTGTTGCCCCATACTGAATTTTAAGGCATAAGAAATTTGTAATAATATTAATAATAATAATAATAATAATAATAATAATAATAATAATAATAATAATAATAATAATAATAATAATAATAGCAGAATCCCTATACTTATCTGCCAAAATGAAGGTATAATATACTTCCAATTTTATTTTTTACTTTAGTTTAAATTCCCAATGCACTAAATAGAAATCAATTAGGAATTTTTACGCCCTCAAACAATTCATAAACAACAACCATATTGTTTTAATTTTTCACAGTTTACACACAAATACGCCGCTGGACAACGAAGTCAAAACGGCAGTCGTAACGGACATGTTCAACATTGCCGGTTTCCAGTTACCTCCCGACTATTCCAAACTGTTCGACACAGTAAACAAAAATGCTACTCCCAACCGCCAGAGTTCGTTCGTCAAGTCGCCGACAGTCGCTGACGACAAGTTGCTCGATGATCACAAACACGACAATGGCAAACGCTATTTATCAGCCAACTGGACGCCCCAAACGCTGTCGAATAAAAACTGGAAGTCGCACATTCGTCAAGCGTTGCCAATATCGGATCCTCGTTTGTGGGACATGGCCTTGACTAGGGAAGAAAAGGAAAAACATCGGGCATATTCACACTTACGGCTTAAACTCAGTCAGGTAATTTGCTTTTTCTTGGCAGAGTTAACTAGAGCGCTTTAATCAAAACAAAAGAGGCATGGATTTGGTTTTTGTAAATGTTTATGTATTAAAAAGTGCGTTTTGTTGTCATGTATTTGAACATTCTGCCAAACGTCATTGTTTGACTTGGTGCACAACACTTTTGTCTTTAAACAAATAATCCGTAAGCCAATACGAGAACTGATATATCTAAGTTGTACTTTTTCATTTCTCAAAGAACTTGTTCTAATTGTCCAGTACAAAAAAGTGTGCGCACATTCCATGTCCCAACACAGGTTAAGGTTTTGGCATTGAAGATTCTGCAAATCGAAGATTGAGCTTCCTTTCAGCTTTCACCCAACTCTGTTATCTGTGTAACTCTGTCATCCAGATACATACGATCACTTCTTTGCCGTTGTTTTCCGGAATGGCGTCCTCTTATTGTTTCTGTAGCAGTATAAAATTTTACAGAGACCAGGTTGCTAACATTGCGTGCTCAAACCCTTCATCTTTAGCCAGGCTTAGGATTGACTGGATTGAATCATTTCTGATCCAAACTAGGCGGAGTTACTAAAAGGATGAAAAATTAAATTAAAGGCCAAGTTTTAGAGTTTAATTTTTAATAATCGTTTTGATAAACATCTACTGTGCCAAGTGATACATCTGTTTCTGTATTACTTACAATAGACAAATGTTTATGTTTGTGTTAATACTGTTTATTTATTTACTTGGGCAAAATATCATTTGATGGGTAAACATTTAGAAACTAGAAATGCAAGATTTGGTAATTGTTACTGCTTTGAATATTTTACGGAGCAGATTAGCAACCTGGCCTCCTGCAAAATATATTGATTTTGAACATTTTACCAAACATTTAGAATAATTCCATGAGACATTCATTTCAATTAAATTTTTCCCGAATGGTTCTTAGCTACATTTTTTCTGCGGTCTACACAAACCTTTCTTTTGCCATTAATAATCGACTATTCTAAAAACCGTTCTTGCTGGTTTTTTGGGCAGTAAACGTGGAATTTAACCAAGTAATTTTCTATGTCAAATCTAAGATTAAGCTTCACATCTTTGTCGTTGTTTGCCCGAATGGCGTTCATTTATTGTTTGCTTAGGAATATAAATTTTTACAGAGACCAGTTTACTAACCTTGTGCTCAAACTCTCCTCCTTTATCCATACTTGAAATTGACTAGAGTGGTTTATTTCTGATTTTTTCAATGCGGAGTTTGCGTGATTATATAGAAATAAAGTATTCATTTCTGAATTTCTATTTTTTTTTAATAAAACGTGTATTTTTGGTTTAGATTAAACTAAATAAAACAAAATGTCGAGCCAAACTAAAAGATTCACCAAATTCAATTGACGAAATTGACTCAAAAATAAAGGTTAGCTGAAACATTTATTGCAAAATTATTACTTTTTATTTGAGTCTAGATAAATGAATGATAAATAAAACAGTTTTTTTTAAAGCAATATTATAAACATTACTCTACTGGGTAATCTAGGGGTACAACGCTCATTTTGAACTTGGGTAGGTATGGGTTTGATCCCCATCACCGGCACCTAATGCGGGTTTACGTTTGGCTTTACTAAAATGTTCACTGCTAAAAGATGTTTCCTGTAAAATATCTAAAGTAGTAAATAATAATAATAATAATAATAATAATAATAATAATAATTGTAATAATAATAATAATAATGTCAATGATAATAATATTAATAATAATAGTAATAATAATAATAATAATAATAATAAAAGTACTAATAATAATAATAATAGTAATAATAATAATAGTAATGATAATAATAGTAATAATAATAATAATAATAATAATTGTAATAATATTAATAATAATAAAAGTAATAATAATAATAATAATAAAAGTAATAATAATAATAATAATAGTAATAATAATAATAATAATAATAATAATAAAATAATAAGTAATAATAATAATAATAATAATAATAATAATAATAATAATAATAATAATAATAATAATAATAATAATAATAATAATAATAATAATAATAATATTAATAATAATAAAAGTAATAATAATAATAATAATAAAAGTAATAATAATAATAATAATAATAATAATAATAATAATAATAATAATATTAATAATAATAATGATAATAATAATAATAATAGTAATAATAATAATAATAATAATAATAAAAACAATAATAAAAATAATAATAATAAAAGTAATAATAATAATAATAGTAATAATAATAATAGTAATAATAATAATAATAATAATAATAATAATAATAATAATTAATAATAATAATAATAATAATGTCAATGATAATAATAATAATAATAATAATAATAATAATAATAATAATAATAATAGTAATAATAATAATAATAATGATAGTAATAATAATATTAATATTAATAATAATAATAATAATAATGTCAATGATAATAAGAATTATAATGTTTTTACTGGTATTGTTCAAGTCAGTCGTGGAAGAATTGTCCTCCATTTTGGATCATCTGACACCAGACGATGTTCGAACACTAGTCCAAGTAATCGACGAACGCTACCGTGCAACACAAGGCAATTTCCAGTGTATCTTTCCCGTCGCTGGCCTAGAAGGCTTCAAATGTCTCCACTATTTGTCCACCGCTCTTGATAGTCAACACGATGCCAATTTGGGCATTCGGACGCCATCGCGTTTGTATTACGACTTTTTGCAATATTCATTTGTCAACACGTACTATTGCCAGTCCATGATGGGTAATAGCAACAACACGAACAATACGCTCCAAACGTGCATTGGTCAGAATGTGGAATTGCCCGATTGGGCTATTTTGATTTATGGAAAGTTGCATTGTGCTTCACTCAACGTTGCTTCACAAATAACTAAGGTATCAACAAAAGGGCTAGAAAAGTTGATTGATTTGTGTAATGAGTGAGCACCGTAATAATATTATAATTATAATTATTACTATTTTTTTTATTTTTTACTACTTTGAATGTTTTACGGGAAACATCTTTCAAAAAAGCCGAATGTGGGCCGGTGGTGGGATTCGAGCGCTGTACCAATAGATCACTTTGACATTTATTACTAGTAGTTGTATTAATTCAATTTAATACTTTGCTAAACGTGCATTCAACATATATATACAAACCTAACACGTAAATAATGCCATCGGCAAAAAAAATTAATACAAAATGATAAATACAACCGAACCGTACTATAAAAGCTATTCAACCTGGCAGTTAGCAAGGACCTATATAGTAAAGTCCTAGTGAAAAGGTTCTCTGACTTGCAAAACCGGTAGTAACGTAGCAGCATTCGAGGATACTGGGCAATTAGAATTGATCAGATTTCTATAAATAATAAATTTACCGGTCCAAGGTCATCCATCCGTAGCTCAGTGGTTTAAGGCGCTGGCCTGACACCAGATAGGGCGTGGGTTCAATTCATGTGTGTGTATTAAACCTGAAAGGTATGCGCTGCTAATGATTTCAAATAAAGATAAGATAGCATTTCAGTGCTCCTGGTTGACTTAAAAATATAGTAAAGTTATTATTCAAGTGAATCTGATAATTTTAATATAACAATTCTAAAAACAAAGTAAAAGTACAAAATAACATTTGGAAAAACGAAATTATCATCCATGTATTTGCTTAACCTGAATTATTGAACTAATACAAATCAATTGTTGACATTTCTTTTTGCGTTAATAAGTAGGCGTAAATTATCAATTACACTGAATGATTAATGTAGTTTCAGTTATATATGTTCTGGTATAATAGATTTTATAGCAGGTTAAAAGCCATTATGTTAATTTTTTTTAAATCTTAAAATGTTGTTTTCTAGCTATAATATTAAAACATGTATTAATTACACAAAAGTGAATTAACTCCAGTGTTTGATTTAAATGATAATAATACTGTTCCATCAAAAATTCCTATTGTACATTACACGAAAAGTATATATATATAATATATATATATATATATATGTAAAGAAAATTATATGTATATATAATTTATATGTAAATGAATGAAAAGATAATGACATACAAAACATGTTAGGCATGTAGTCATAGTAATTCAGTGTAGCGTAGCCTTTCGAAGACCCGGTTTTGTGCAACGCGATCATTCCATCTGAAAATGGCATGGAAGTAAAATAATTTAACATTAAATACTTTATCAAGTATCTGATAAATAGCAAAATAACCAATCAAAACTAAAAGCAACAGCTGATAAAATTTGACCTTTACATTGACCAATCAATTTTATTTACCACCGTAGCCGGTTGGGTTGAGACAGAGGAGGGTTTGAGTGTAATATTAGCAACCTGGCCTCTGTAGAAACATGTTGCCAAAAAACAACATTAGAACGCCATTGTCTTAAACTACAGAAAAGAAGTAAAACCAACATGATATAAAGCAGACCGACCCCTACTCAGCGCGTTCACAAGTGGCGGATAGTGGAACGACCTTTAGCAATAAAGGTTGGCTGTAAATAAGGCTGTGCCAAATAAACATCCGTGGACCAAACGGATACTCAGGCGTTTAGGTCGTTAACGCGTTGACAATAAGGCGACAACGGTTATCGGTGTCACCCTAAGTATTACCACCAAGCAGCCATATTTAGAGACAGCACTGCTTGCTCCACCCGGAAAGGAGCCTAGAAAAAGTGGTTTAAAAATTGTTCGTCTTCTCACCAGAATGACTGGCCGCGGCTAACTGGTCTATATACTCGTGGTCGAAACTGTTACAACAATCAATTAAAATCAATCTTTATAGGCAAGAATTTAATGCATGATTACATGGAACAATCTTGATGCAAACAATTTTTGAAATATTATTAATAAATAATAAATAGTGCTTAATTTAAGGTATTTTTTACGTTTTTTATCATTTTATAAAATGGGGATTAATAAATAATTTATTTTAATAATCTCCGTTCAAACCAAAATATTTTAGGTTAAACAACAATGTTGCAAACTTTAAAAGTCGATTAATGCTACATTATTTTTGTATCAGTTGTTACTCATACTGTAGCAGTAATAGTCCTGTGTCAATAACAATAATATTAATTATTATTATTATTATTAGTTTTGTTTTTATATATAATATAATAGATGTATCAGTATATTTATTTTATTCACAATTTAGAAATTATTATTTAGGCACTGGTACAAGACAAAATCAATGTTTAAAAAACACACAATTTTCAGATGTGGATTCAAATTGTGAACCCAAATTGAAGTTGTTCCGCAACAATTTAGGCACTTTAAAAACAAAACAACTTGTAAAACGCTTGAATTCGGTAAAAAATTTAAATAAAGACATTTGTACCAAGAAAACAACTAATTGCAAATCTTCATTTGAATGTTTAAATATATTGTACCAATTGAATAGCAAACAGCCAAATTGTGTCGAAAAGGTTAAACACACAACGATCAGTCGGTGTCCAATGCGGCCTAAATCAGTCAATTTAAAACCATTTAACTGGTATTTATCTCCAAGTCACAATAATGTTGACCATCAATTGACAAACAATGTGATTGTCAAAAAATTGTTTGGTGATATACAATAGAATGTTAACATTTGTAATTTGAAAAGCCGCCATATATATACGTATATATATTTATTTATATGTAAAATATTAAACAATGATTGTGTTTTTTTAATTGAAAAATTAAAAATAATATTTATTTTAAAATTTATTAACCATCTTTTTTATTAAAAAATAAATTATACTTATTTGAATTACATGTATTTAACAATTATTAGAAAAATATTTGTTCAGAATTGTAGTATTTTTATTTTAAAAAATTATTTGTAAATTGTAAAGCATTTAAATACTATTAATTATTTTCTTAAAAATTCTACTTAAATTATTATTTGTTTGTTTTACTATTTAAATGTTTTACGAAGACCACTATTTCAGTTAATCAAAACCTTAAAAAAATTAAAAAGTTGGAATTAGTGCTGACAATGGGACTTAAACACACTTCTCCAATTTTGAGTTTAGTAGCCTGTCAACTCTGTTACCTCCATATATATATATATATATATATATATATATATATATATATTGTACATAACAGAAGTTGAGATTTTATTCAGATTTTACTAAAGTCCGTCAACGGATTCAGGATTGTTCACAAATTGAGTAAACCAGAATGCTTTTCAGTACTCGGTTCTTATATTGTCTCAAATTATCAGAGGTAAATATAAAATGGAGGGTAATGCAAAAGAAGATTTGTTACCAAAAAAAATGTTTTTTATAATTAAAACAAAAACAAATGTTGATAATCTTCTCTTGTTGTTTTCTACCAAGAACGAGGTTCTTAACCTTGAGTACAAACTTTCCACTTTTTTCAACCGGAATTTAGACCAGCTACCGTAGAATTTTTTGCACCATATATATATATATATATATATATATATATATATATAGTATAGGAAACAATATTATTTTCTATAATTATATTTTTGTCAACATTTTTATTTTGTTATTTGTGACATATTTTAATTAAGTTTTTTATGCAATATATGTAATATTTTACGCCGTTTATCAACGTTGTTTTTACCCTTATTAATTGTTCATTCTAAAACTATTTTAACATTAAACGCAAAAGTTAATTTCATAACTTTTTTATCTTATTGTGGTTATGTTACACAGTACACATAATTCAGTTCTTTGATTATTTTATTATTTAAAATATAATTAAGTCAAAAAATATTTATATTTTTAATAAAACATAGGAAACATAATGTATTTTCTACTTTGTAAGTTTAATTTTATTTCCACATTTTATTTTGATGTACGAATGCACCAATAATAACCGATGCATTTAAACATTTACTATTTCTATGCAAATAGAAAAACAGAACCACGTTGGTTTTGTTTTGTTAATTATGAAATATATCCTAAACCAATAACTTTAAAATATGAAGTATTTTAGAATAAAATGTGCACAATTTGTTTTTAACTGGTAAATCAAATATTATAAGTCCACATTGTAATGATATTGTTAACAAGAGAAACCAAGATTTAAAAAAAAGTCCTATTACAAATGGTACACCAACATATAACCTGTCAACAATTATTTACGTGGTAATATAATCACCTCAGTGTTTTGATATTTTGTACAGCATATTAAACTACTATTTTTAATAGTTTTATAAACGTTATAATTGTAAAAGTAGAATAGTATATTTGCTAAAAAAACATTTTTGTAATAATATTACTGTTTTAATTTTTGATAAAATAGTTTAACTTTTTGCTATGGTCATATTTTTGAGCTTAGTGACCATATATTGTACAGATTTATATTATTATATTAATATTATTATACCAAACCCTTTTGCTTTAAAAATAAGCATGGGGCAATGAAACAACAATTACAACAAAACAACAACAACAACAACAACAAAGTCTCGTTAGCATTAAAGATTCTGCAAATCGAAGATTGCGCTTTCTTTCGGCTTTCACTAAACATTGTCATCTGGTAACTTTGCTATCCAGATACGTTGTTGTTTGCCGGAATGATGTCATCTTTTATTGTTTTCGCAGCAGTATAAATTTTACAAAGACCAGGTTGCTAACCTTGCGCTTAAACTCTCCTTCTTTATCCAGACTTGGGACTGGCTAGATTGAATCATTTCTAATCCTAACTAGGCGGAGTTATATATTATATTTTTGACATTAAGTTAAGGTATATTGCTGTGTATTTATTTTTTTCTTTTAAGTAGGACATCTAGCAGTAAAACTTTAGTCTAAAACACTATAATGATTATAATGTTTTAAAGAAAATTAGTTTAAGTTAAAAATGTACCACATAAGAGTATAAAATCAGAAATATTATTACAATTAATGTTAAAAATATAATTAAGCAGTCACTATTGTTAATATCCAATAAACTGCATTTTGTAACTTTATGGTTTCTTAAAAACATTTTTTAAATGTTTTTAATTATTAAAAAGTTTTTAAATTTTAGAAAATGTGTTACATTGCATTAGACGTTTTAGAAAACTACTATAACTTTAAAAAACATAGGTTAAATGAACAATTTTTTTCCAGTTTTAAGTATGTTTATTCAAACACAGAATAATCTCTTTTAAAAGTAATTATATATTAAATATTAAACAATTTACGAAACTAAATGTTAAAAAATGTTAATTGTTTTCTTATATTTTTAAACATTATAACATATTTATTATTTTATCAATGCATAATTTTATAATTATAAACCTTTTTTAAAGTATAAAACTTAATATTGATTATCAATATTATAGTAAATATTTAGTGTTTATAATTATAAAATAATTTTTTTTAATTATATTATATTCAAATAATTTAAAGCTAGACACAAGTTCATACAATAATTTTGAAAAAATTACATTTTAATTTTTTTTATTTTGTTTAGTTTTTAATTAAATGTTAATAAATGTTAAATATAAAAATATTTTAAAAATTAATTTTTTTAAATTATAATAAAATATTAAAATTTGTTTTATTCTTTAAAAGTTGTTATTTTTCATATCAACAATAAGACTAGTTTTTAAAAATGGGTAAATTTATATTTTTTTAAATAATTGTTAATTATAAATATTTTAAAAATAAATAAATACATTTTTTGTTTTACCTTTTATATAAAATATAATAAGATTCTGTAAATTCTAATTTAATTTATACCATTCAATTAAAATTACTGATTCGTTTTTAATAATATTTGTATCTTTTTAATGTTTAAAAGTTGCACTAATAGCGTATATATAATTGTTTTGTAAATATAATGGAGTTAATTAATAATATACAATTATGATTTGTATTACTTAGAAAAAGATGTTTTAATTTTTATTGCTAAAATGTAAAACGTCTAAATAAATGTTTAAAATTAAATTATTTTATTTATGAATCTTACAACGGGTATTTTTTTAATTTAAATTTTGTTTGTTTTTAAATTTTTCTAAATAAAAATAATATTTTTAAATGTTTTAATTTTATTGTACTTTATATTGTACACCATTAAAATAAATATTAATAATGTTTAAAAAACTGTTTGTTAAAAGGTTTGTGCATTAACTTTTTTAAATATATTTTAATGTTTTTAAAATTAAAGTATTTTAATAGTAATAAAAAAACAAATTAATTAATTCAATTTAATGTAAAATGGTAGTAATTTTGAAATTTTGAGTAATGTTTATGGAGGATCAGTTATTAATAATAATGATATTTCTGGCCTATTTTAATGTGGCGCATTATTGACTGAGTGTACCTTAAAACGCAAACTAACAAAGAAAAGACCAAATTTACAATGGTATATCTGGATTTCAGTGGAAGTTTAGTATAACCATGTACCCAAGGTACACAAGGTGTATTTTAAACGAAATATAAACTATATGTAGTTGTTGGAATAAGAAAAATAAAAGATAAAAACTTAGGTGGTTTTTTCAAAATTTGCAAACAATAGGACCATTACAAAATGCTGTCTACTAGCCAAAAATGTTGTTATTCTTTTCTTTTTATATGTATATATATACACACACTTATTAATAAATCTAAAAAATTCAGTAGTTAATGTCAACTGTAAAATTTAACTTTTTATTTTTTTAAAACGATTGTAGTATTTTAATTATTTTACAATTTACTTTTTATTATTTTATTTTATATAAAAAATATAATTTATTTTTGTCAATAGGTAAAACAAAAAACAAATTAAAATCTAATACAATTGTTTCAAAATTATGCATTGATGGAAATCTAATTGAAGAAAACCTATTACATAAACCTCGAATTATATTTGATGAGTCAATGGAACAATTGTTAATAACAAATAAAAAAATTGAAAAAGTAACTATGCTAATATAATAATTAATGATAATAATGATTACTAAGTCTTATTGGTTAAAATTGAAATTATTTAATTAAACATTTAATTGAAAGTTGTACTATTTTTGGGTTTATTAGAACTAATGACAAGGTTACTGTTTTAAGTTGTTCAAGTTTAGAAACAAAAAATTAAATAATTTAATATCACGTCAAATATAGAAGGTTTATTATTAGTAACACTACTACAACATCCAGTTTTAAAACCTTCTATTGTAAGAATTATTTTTTAATAAATACTATTTTAGAGATTGAAGGAATTTGAGGAACAACATCAAATAAACAATCTAGAATTTAAAAAGAAAATTGAAAGCACACAATTGTTAATTAAAAAAACAATACCTGAAGAACAAAGGCGGCAAAAAGTAGAAAGGTTAAATAATTTTCTATGTTATACATAAATCGTTTTTTAAATAATATATTGGTTTTTAACTAACATAACTACATTTTAATATTAATGTACCAAAAGAAATAAATTAATTAATTAATTATTTATAAAAAAATTATTATTAAATTACATTTTTTCAGATTTTGGTTTTAAATTACTACAAATTACAGTGTTATTTACTTTATATAAACATTGTATATGTTCTTAAATGATTAGTAAAAACAAATCTTACCAATGTTAAACAAGGACCCGCACTTAGTTCCAACAATGGGACTCAAACTTATGCCCACCATTTTTAAATCTAGCACTCTACTAACTCTACCATCCCGTAAATATTAAGAATGTAAATAATACTGCAATTTTAAAAAACTACAAAAACTACAAAAAATTACTTTTATTTACATCATAACTCTACATACGAGCTGACATTTATTAGGCCATTATCAATTTGACAATATCAAAAAAGTATACAGGTTGGTACACGTATTGGGTAGGAGTAACTTTTTATGATTCTCGGTTTTAATGTATCTCAAGTTATTGAGGGGAAAAGCTAGAGGGCAAGGAGGAATTTGTAACAAAAATAGAAAAAGTTAAAAATTACTAAAAGTGATCAAATATATTAAATATATAAAAGTAATCATAAAACAAATTTTAAATGTGTTACACGACGAACATTTTTTAGCAGTAGATATTTTAGCATAACCGAAATTGGACCCGCATTTAGTTCCGGCAGTGGGATTTATATCAACATCCATTAGGTCCGAGTAGATTGCTGAACCGCTAGGCCATCTCGGCACCCCAACACCCTTTCTTTTGTATTGCAACGCAAAGACATCGTAACAAACAACAACTACAAACGTGGGTATCAGAAATACCTCTTTATTAATTCCAGGTTTGTGTAGCAAAGAGATTGTCGGGTACAAATTAAATTTGGGGGAATGAACAAGGTAATAAACTTTCAAAAACAGAAAGAAAATTATATAAGATAAAATTTTACTTATTGTGCGCGCCTTATTTCACTATTACTAAACAAAAAAATTGCAACAATATTCTGCACTTTTATTTAAATATTATGCAAATGTTCTACTTAACATTATGATTCTTTTCTTGTTTAAAGTGTCGCAGTATTGAAAATAGCTCCAGTCAAGTCAAATCTCGCAACTCAACTGAAGTCAACTACCACGTGTGACCAGCTAAAACCGGTATATTTAAATCTTAGTCAAAATTCGTTCGAATGCCAACCTACATTGAAGGAGGATGGAACCGTCGTCGAACACAGCATTCTTGGCGACTTGGTCAATTTTTATCGTGTAGCTCTCATTCACAAAGATATCAGTTGGGATGTAAGTATGGAAGGGTTTGGGTGACAAAATCCAACTAATGTTGACTACTTGGCAATTATTGTCCAAGAATTGTTGGCATTTTGTGCCGATAATGGGATTTTAATTCAAACCTGTCTAACCGTGCTGCCATTTCTATGTAGTGGTTTTCTAAAATAGCGACTTTCTGCTGTTTCTTTCAAAGAACCCCAACTGTTCTAATGTCCTGCTCCTTTTTCAAATGGATTGGTTGCAGTGGAGTTATTATTATTATCATTATCATTGACTATTATTATTATTAATATTGTTATTAGTACTAGTTCTATTACTATTTTTATTATTATCACTACTATTATTATTATTATTATTATTACTACATATTATTACTATTATTATATTATTACCATAATTACCATAATTATTTTTACTACTATTATTACCATTATTACTACTACTATTACTATTATTATTATTATCATTACTATTATTATTACTTTTATTATTACTATTACTATTATTACTATCGCTATAATAATAATTATTATTATTATCATTATTGTTGACTATCATTATTATTATTATTATTATTATTATTATTATTATTACTACTACTACTATTACTATTATTTTTATTACTTTTATTATTATTATCAATATAATTGATTATTATTATTATTATTATTATTATTATTATTATTATTATTATTATTATTATTATTATTATTATTACTATCACTATTATTATTATCATTATTATTGACTGTTATTATTATTATTAGTAGTATATTATTACTATAATTACCATAATTATTATTACTACTATCATTATTACCATTATTACTACTACTATTACTATTATTATTATTATCATTACTATTATTACTACCTTTATTATTATTATTACTATTATTACTATCGCTATTATTATTATTATTATTAAAAATTACATGCATACTATATAGACTATATTTATATTCATTAACATATGACATTCTATTTCATTTTGATCCCATTATTTGTACTACTACTTTTTTATATTGATGGTAAAAATGTATTTTATGCTGAATGTATCTCTAGTGAGATATTAAAGCTTAATAATAATAATAATAATAATAATTATTATTATTATTATTATTATTATTGTTGACTATTATTATTATTATTACTACTACTATTACTATTATTCTTATTACTTTAATTATTATTATCAATATAATTGACTATTATTATTATTATTATTATTATTATTATTATTATCATTAGCATTACTATTGTTACTCTTATTATTGTCATTACTATTATTATTACTCTAGTATTATTATTATCATATTACTGTTGTTATTATTACTATTATTATTAATTTTATTACTATTACTATTATTATTATTATTATTATTACTTTTATTATTATGACTACTATTGTTTTTATTGTTTGAACTATTAGTTCTTTATTAATTCTAAGTTTGTGTTGTTTCTCCATTTCCTATACGGAAAGGTTATCAGATGCAAATTGAATTTGAGGGAGGGATAAATGAAACATTTTGGCTAGAAGACCACTTCCTTGCGACAACGCCAGTGTTTACAGAAATTGATAAAGCGATCCTCTTTAGGGTTGACGGATCAGCAAGTTTAACCAGCTACATGTGATGAATAGTTACTTTGAAATACCTTTCTAGCATTTACTGAACGGGAATTTAGTAAAAGCTCAGTTATACCGCTGTACACTAGGTCCCCGCTGTTACTAGTTTAGACACCTGTTGGCATCTAATCCAGAATGCACCATATGGAAGATGAACAGTAAGGAATACAACCAACATTGAAAACTGAGATTTTATAAGCATTACTCAAATCCTTATAATCACTAACATCCCACTCGAACTATTCAATTATCTAATTCCAGAATTATCAAATTTATTTAACTAAAAAGTAAAGATATTTGTGTAAAACATTGCTAAATTAAATTGCCATAAATTTTGTGTTTGCACACAGCACATTCCCAGATCTATTCAAGGTCAATTGAAGTCGGTATACAATCTAGATTTGCCTGCCGTTTTGTCGTGCATTCCCGAACATTCGTCATCACATTCGAACGTGACGGACGAAGGCACAGCGACCTTGAGCAAAAGCGATTCAACGGGAAAAACACATCAGACCAAGCAGGATCGGCCAAAAGACACTGGAATAACTCCGTTTCATGGTGATACCAATGCGTTGAAACAATGGACGTTGCGAATCAACGAACACAAAACGATTCAAAATAGATTGGCTAGTAAGTATTAGGAATCAGTAGATAACAGGTACAAACAATAAGGATTGGTAGCAAAGGTATCTTTTCGCATAATATTCCGAATCCCATACAAAGAATTTGTAGGATGCCAATTGAAATTGGGAGGGGGGGGAAATAAATAATTGTTTTTGGCCAAATGCTTGCTTCTTTGCGATTTGCTTTGGGGAAATTGGAGGTTGACGGATCTACAGGCTTAACATATATTGAATGGATAACCTGAGGAAACTTTTAATTGCCCTAAGTTTGCGCTAGCACCCATTTATTGAGCATGAATCAAGCAAATGCCCAGGTATACCGTTGTACACTTGGTTGCTGTTGTTTTCATATTTGTACAGCATATCATATAATTGATTCCAATAGTTTTATAAAGGTAACAAACATTCCATTCATTTTTTATTTTGGTTGGTGACATGGTTACTTGTTTATTATTTTTTATATTTATACGGCATAGCAAACGATTGACTTCGATGGTTTAATAAACGCAACAATTGCAAAAGAGTAACAAAGTTTCTAGGCTGGTAGACGGCACTGTTCATACAAATTGACAAGGCAGCCTGATTTTTTGTCAACCTTATCTCCCTTAGCCCAACATATAACTTCAGATACTTTTCAGGTATTCTGGGTGTATGCTTGCACCCACTCGCCGTAGCGGAAGCCCACTTATACCGCTGTGCACTCGGACCCTGCTGTTATTAGTCTAGATGTCTGTTGGCATATAATCCAGAATGCAGCACGTGGAGGACAAACAATCAGAAATATAATCATTATTGGAAATTGAGACTTTATGAGCATTACTCAGCATCCTCAAAATTGTTAGCATCCAAAGTAGGAAATTTGACAACACCGCCTGCTTTTTGCTAGGCTTACCTTCTTTAGTCTAACGGCTACGATGGTCTGCCTTAAATGTCGTTAGTAGCGCTCAAACTCATATCCCCTCAATTATGACGCTGTACCAACTGTAAAATGTTATCTACCGTTATGGTTGTTGTTATGCCTGGGTGCGAGGTAGATTAACGTTACCGTGCCGAAAATTTTGACTTACTAACCTACTAGTTCCGGGAACCAAATTAAGAACACTAGATTTAGATTACATTTCTCACAACAATTACATGCATACTATATAGACTATATTTATATTCATCAACATATGACATTCTATTTCATTTTAATCCCATTATTTGTACTACTACTTTTTTTTATTTATTGATGGTAAAAATGTATTTTATGCTGAATGTATCTCTAGTGAGATATTAAAGCTTAATAATAATAATAATAATAATAATAATGATAAAAAGTGATTATTTAACTAAAACCTCTCTAGCAACTACATAGCATACAAGAGAAACGTCATTTCAATTATTAAATATACAATACTATATAATAATTGAAAAAAAGGATATATGCATATATGTTGAAAGTAATAAAAAATTGTATAAAATATTAACTGGTGTAAAATCAAAAATGATTAACATCATTTATAACGTCAACTATTAATAAAAATACGGATTACATGCAATTTTTTCAGTTACCAATTGATTAAAGACATTACAGAGTTCAAAAAATTGAACAATCAGGGCAGATTTAAATGTGCGTTAACATCAATTTTAAGGATTAGTTATTGTTCCTTTTTAATGACATTAAGCACACAAAATACTAGTGGGCTAATTATTTTAAAAATTATTATCCACGTTTATATAGAAGTAGCTCTTAAAATATACTATTTTACCTTACTCAGCCTTTTTAAATAAATATTTCTAAGTATATATCAAGGAACTATTAAGTACTTGACATTATTTTTAATTCTCAGTATTTTTTTTACCAATAAACAGTTGGACATAACAAATTAATTTAGATTCATTTCATTCATTCATTTATTTGGGTTGGTGACGTGGTCACCTCTTCATTATTTCTCATATTTATACGATGTAGAACGATCGATTTCGATGGCTTGACAAGCGTAGACAAACGTGGAAGAACAACAAAGTTTCTTGGCTGGTAGACGGCATCCTTGTGACGTCGCCACTGTTCGCAAAGATTGACGAGGCCGCCTGATTTTTTGTCAGGGTTATCTCCCTTAGCCCAAGGGTTACATATGGTATACGTATACCTTTAGATACCTTTTAAGTATCCTGGGTGTATGTTCGCACCCACCCGCCGTAGCGGAAGCCCAGTTATACCGCTGTGCACTCGACCCTGCTGTTATTAGTCTAGATGCCTAGGGGCACCTAGTCCAGGATGCACCACGTGGAGGACTAACAGTCAGGAATATCACCATCATTGGAAATTGAGACTTTATAAGCATTACTCAATTCCCTAAATCAATTTAGATGTAATACTTTTGTAATTTTTTGCGTTACTATTTGAAATGGCTGTACAATCATATAATCGAGGTAATACAGGTAATATATACATGAGTAAGCTTACTTAGTCAGGCCCATTGCCTGCCTGTCCTCATTCTTACCCCACTGTGATTGGTTCACTTATTCATCTTGATTCGGTGTCGTCCCAACAGGTGCGTAGTAATCATTCAATTTTAAATTAATAAAAAATACAATTGAATATTTTCAACTAAATAACCACTTTGTTTCTATTGTGCTTCTCACAGACACAGTCAATCGAAATGCATCAA
Organism: Cardicola forsteri; assembly: GCA_025895645.1. Taxonomy (NCBI): domain Eukaryota; kingdom Metazoa; phylum Platyhelminthes; class Trematoda; order Strigeidida; family Aporocotylidae; genus Cardicola; species Cardicola forsteri. The sequence goes on along the minus strand of JAKXYG010001105.1, from coordinate 253,399 downwards.
ATCTTGTCATGAATTTATCCGACGAATTCTACTCCAAACAATTGATGAAGGAAAAAATTGATCGACTACTTCCTTTGATTGAACAAGGAAAAAATCGTAATTTGCTACTGTCATTGTTATTTCTATATTGTCTGTAAAATTGTAAATGAAAAATAATATTTAAACACCAAGAATAGATAAAATGTTTTCGTTAATTAATAAATACTTTTGTAATGTACAGTTATAGATTATTATTTTTTAAATAATGATTATTTATATCTATATCAATTTCGCCTAGATAAGAACAAAAATTAGTCAATCTAGCAATTCCTAAGTATGAATAAAAGAGGATGGCTTTAGAGAAAGGTTAACATCCTGGCCTCTGTAAAAAATCTACAGAAGCAATAAGAGGAAGACATTTCGAAAATCGTATTCATTGAACGGAAATCCAGTGAAAGGCAAGTTACGCCGCTGTGCACTCGATCCCTGCTATTATTAATTTAGATACCTGTTGGCATCTAATCTAGAATGCACTACATGGAGGAGGAACAGCCAGGAATACTACCATTATTGGAAATTAAAACATTATAAACATTACTCAAATCCACAAGATTATTTACATACCATATATATATATATATATATATATTTATTTATACAGCACGTTATATGAGCGAATTTTGGTCTCAACCAGAATATACAACATTATCTGACGATTTGTGGTAAGTTATGCCGCTGTGGTCTAGCAATATAGCGCTTGAATTCGGACCTCGGTGAGCATGGGGGTTCAAATCCCACCACCGGCATAAAATGCGGGCCCACGTTTGGCTTCGCTAAAATGTCCACTGTTGAAAGATGTTTCTTGTAAAACATTCAAAGTAATAAACATAAAATAAATTTTAAAAAAGTTTTTTCATTTT
>JAKXYG010001105.1:185000-247500 GCA_025895645.1 Cardicola forsteri | reverse complement strand
CTAATGATCCTGAGGAGGGATACTAATGATCCTGAGGATTTGAGTAATGCTTATAAAGTCTCAATTTTCAATGATGGTGATATTCTGACTGTTAGTCCTCCACGTGGTGCATCCTTGACCAGTACCCCTAGCATCTAGACTAATAACAGCAGGGTCCGAGTGCACAGCGGTATAACTAAGCTTCCGATACGGTGGGTGCGAACATACACCCAGGATACTTAAAGGTATCTAAAGGTATACGAGCACATGTAGCCCTTGGGCTAAGGAAGATAACTCTTGACAAAAAAATCAGGCGGCCTCGTCAATCTTTGCGAACAGGCGACGTCACAAGGATGCCGTCTACCAGCTAAGAAACTTTGTTATTTTTCCACGTTTGTCTACGCTTGTCAAGCCATCGAAAACGATCGTTCTACATGTCGTATGAATATGGGAAATAATGAAGAGGTGACCACGTCACCAACCAAAATGAAATGAATGTATTGTACATTATTTTAATAATAATTCCATTTAATCAATATTGCAACATTGTAAAATTTTAATTTAGCAATTCAAATATCAAATTCTCATTGCAAAGTTCAAACAAAATGACAACTCATGAAGATCAGCAATTATTAAACGATTCATCGAAAATAACGGCCCTACCCGACGTTTTTGTAGATCCAAACAACGGCTGGATGTGTCTTAATGGTCCTTCACTCATTTTAAACGGCTATCATTTAAAATGGGTCAAAGATACGGGCAATCTTTCGAATGATCATTTAGATATTTATTTAATTTTTAAGGTACATTTTACAAAATGCACTTTGTCAAATATGTACTATTTTAAATGATTTGGGATGCTAATGATCTTGAGAATTTGAGTAATGCTTATAAATGATTAATTTTTAATGATAGTGTTATTCCTGGCTATTTCTCCTCTACGTGGTGCATCCTGGACTAGGTGCTGAGAGGTATCAGAAACCGAGTGCACAGCGATATAACGGGACTTCTGCTACCGCGAGTGGGTGCGAGCATACACCCGGGATATTTAAGAGTTATCTTAAGGTATACGTATACCATATGTGACTGTTGGGCTAAGGGAGATAACCCTAACAAAAAATCAGGTGGCTCCGTCAATCTGTATGAACTGTGGCCTCGTCTCATAGATTCTATCTACCAGCCATAAAACTTTGTTATTTTTCTACGATTGTGTTACGCTTATTAAGTCATCGACGTAGATCGCATTATATGTCATATAAATATTATAATTATTACTATTACATTAAGGTTTAATATCTCATTAGAGAAAATAATAAAGAGGGAAATACGATATCAACCAAAAGGAATGAATATAAATAGTTTACAGAAAACATTTTTAGCAGTGAATATTTTATCATTTGATGCATTTGATGCAGGTTGTAGGAATCGAAATTATGCCTAACCAGGTACGCGTTGAACGCTGTAGCACAATAACACCGCGGCACTGTGGAACACGTTACAATGATAAAATTAAACAATTATTTATTTTGGTTTAAATGATTTTAATAGATGTGAGGGTTTACAGTTAATTAATAAAACAATAGCGGTATTCCACTTTTTAGAAGATTGCTGAAAATTATTCATTATTTAGTGTATACTTTTATTTGCATAGTAATTAAACTTACGTTACTTTTAACAGTTACTATTGAATTTTGTTTCATGTTGTCTAGTGTGAAAACCCACAGTTACAAACAGAATATTTGGAATTATGTAATAATGGCACAGTTACATTGCAATACCAGTGGTCGGTATGTTCAAATTACTTATTTTTTACTTAACCTCTTTTCAATTATCATTTTGTAATATAGACATTTGCTTATTGTTTCTACAATAAAATACGATTCTTCTTATTATTATTTGGATGCTTTACAAGAAACATTTTACATGCCGAGGTGGTTTAGCGATACAGAACTCGATTTGGAACTAAGTGGGCATCCGGGTTCGAATCCCACCACCGGTACTAAATGCTGGCTCACGTTTGGCTTCGCTAAAATGTCCACTGCTAAAAAATGCTTTTTGTAAGACATTAGAAAAACCAAATGAACATTTAGCAAAGCCAAACGAGGGTTAGCATTTAGTGGGCCGTTAGGGGCACTCGAGGTACCACTAGAACACCTCCAGCACATTTGGGAGGGAAACACATTATATGTGGCACAAATATAGGAATATAATAAAGTTTTTTATCTAACAAACGGTATTTTCGTAGTGGCTTTGACAGTCTATAGAACCAAATACTCTAACTTACAGTTTAACTACTCTAGGTGTATTTTTCAACATTTCAACTAAAGCAAAATTCCAATTATACCGTTATGAACCAGGTCCCTGATTCTTGTCAGTCTGAGTCAAGGATAGAATATCAACAACAGAATATGTTCCAGCTTTGCGACAATGCCAGTGTCTACAGGAATTGACGAAGTGATCTTTTTGTGAAGAAAGACGCCGGTTGATGGATTAACAAGCCAAACCGGCTACATATTACAAATAGATAACCTGAGATACCTTTTAAGCATCTTGGGTGTTTGTTAGCATCTATTTACCAAATGAGAGTCTGATGAGAGTCCAGTTATGCCGCTGTGTACTCGGTCCCTAGTGGTATCAGTCTAAATGTTTGTAGGCACCTCGTCCAGGGTGCACTACGTACACCGAGGTGGACCAGCGGTACAGCACTTGATTTGGATCTCGGTGAACATAGGTTTGAATCCCACCACCAGCACTAAAATGCGGATCCATGTTCGGTTTCGCTAAAAAATCCACTGCTGGAAGATGTGTTTGTCATCAAAACACTCAAAGTAGCAAACATAAAATTATATATATATATATATATATATACACATTGATTTTGGTTGGTGACGTGATCACCTCTTTATTATTTTTCATATGTAAACAGTATATAAAATGACGGCTTCAATGGCTTAATGAACGTAACAAACGTGGAAGAATAACGAATTTTTTTAGCTGGTAAACGGCATTTTTGTGACGTCACCACTGTTCTCAAAGATTGACGAGGCCAGGGTAATCTCCCTTTCCCGGGAGCTACACATGGTATGCCTATACCTTAAAATACCTTTTAAGTACCCTAGGTGTATGTTTGCACCCATCCGCTGTAGCGGAAACCCAGTTATACCGCTATGCACTCGGTTCCTGCTGTTATTAGTCTATAGGCCGTGGAGGACGAACAGTCAGGAATATCACCATAATTGGAAGTTAAAACTTTATACACATTACTCAAATCCTCAGAGTCATTAGCAATATATATATATATATATATATATATATATACTTTTGTTTTACACAGAAATTTATCAAACCAAAACTTTTTGATTTGGATAATAGTGCTTATCGTAAATTTTATTTCGATTCAAAACCAGGTATGTTATTTATGACTATTTTAAAAAGGAATTCGATTTTATTATTTTTTAAACTATGCAATATTTATTACAATTAAACAACACACGTTTTCTAATTTTGTGGCATAATTCCTTTTTAAACAAAAATTTAGGAATTATTCAGCCAGGCGAAGTGATACACTTGCCAATAACATTCAAATCGCTGATAGAAGGCATTTTCAAGGAAAGTTGGCGTTTGGAAACAATACCCGTTTTGCAAAATATGAGTCAAATTCGATTGCATCTTCACGGAACTTCTGTGTGGCCCGAATATCATCAATTTTATTCAACATTGAATCAAGAAGTTTTCGTTCAGGTAACATCAATATATTTTTATTTCATGTTTACTACTTGGAATGTTTTACGATAAACATCTTTCAGCAGTGGACATTTTAGCGAAGCCTAACGTGGGCCCGCATTTTAGTGCCGGTGGTGGGATTCGAACCCCGATGCCCACCGAGGTCCAAATTCGAGCGCTATACCGCTAGACCACCTCGGCATATGTTAAGAGTTGTATTATTGCATAAATAGAAACTCTTGACTATATGTAGCCATATGAATGTGGAAAATAATCCATGCAAACATCAAGTGGTGTCGTTACAAAAATCTTGTTTATTAGCAAAGTTTAAAGCATTGGGTTCCCTTTATAATTTGAAATAAAAATAATAGAAGACGTAAACTGTGAAATAAATTCATTTAATATATTCTCTTCAGTCACAAACATATAAAGAATCAGTATTATATTATATATTATATTATACTCTGCCTAGTTTGGATTAGAAATGATTCAATCTAGCCAGTCCCAAGCCTGAATAAAGGAGGAAGGTTTGAGCGCAAGGTTGGCAACCTGGCCTTTGTAAAAATTTATACTGCTGCGGAAACAATGAAAGATGACGCCATTCTGGATGGCAAAGTTACCAGATGACAAGGTTGAGTGAAAGCCGAAAGAAAGCGCAATCTTCGATTTGCAGAATATTTAATGCCAACGAGACTTTGTTATTGTTGTTGTTGTTTTGCTGTAATTGTTGTCTTATTGCCCCATGCTTATTCTTAAAGCAAAAGGGTTTTGTATAATATAATATAAAAAAGCAGTATACATGATGTAATTAACTTAACATTAACAAGTACAAAGACATACACATATACAACATGCCTATGAACAAAGTATCTTTATCATCTTACTAATTTTGTTGCATACAAACGTTTCTTATCAAATAAAATTATGAGAGGTGACTATTTAATATAATGAATGTGTCGCAATGACCTAGCGATACGACGCTCGACTTGAACCTGAGTTGACATGGGCTTAATCTACACAACCGGCACCAAATGCGTCGGTAAAATGTCTTCTGTTTTCCCGTAAAGCATTTAAAGTTGTAAAAATTATATAAAATAAGTAATTTCTTGACTTTAACTACTCTAAGTATCTACATACTGGAAAAACGTTTTGTGTCAAACATTGAAGTAATAAAAAGCTGATAAGAAAAATTATATTATTTACATTTAATAATGGAAATAAACTTTTAGTGTTTTAAACTAGATACTGAATGAAACAAATTGTATAAAAAATAATTACTATTATTAGATGTGCACTGCGTTTTTGAACATATAAATGTATCAGAATTGAAATAATATGTTGAACAAATAAAAACATTATTTGTGACGATAATGTTTGAAAACGTTATTATTTATGTAAATTAGTAGAATAATAAAATTGGAGTAGATAGGTCGAGTCCCACTGGCTTTGATTAGTGTTTACTTGTTTACTAGAAGACACAACATAAATCGGTGGCACAGCCACCTCTTCACTAATTCCAAGTTGGAATAACTTTTCAAATTCCCATACAAAACGGTTGTCGGCTGGGAATTGAACTTGGAAGAATAAATGAAGTTTCTTGACTAGGGGTGGTCTAGCAGTACAGCGCTCGAATTCGGACCTCGGTGGACATGGGGGTTCGAATTCTATCGCCGGCACTAAAATGCGGGCCCACGTTTGGCTTCGCTAATTGTCGACCGCTGAAATGCATGTTTCTCGTAAAACATTTAAAGTAGAAAACATAAAATTAAATTAAATTAAAAAAATAGAAGACCGCTTCCTTGCAACGATCTTCTCTGGGGTTGACGCCGGTTGACGGATCCACAAGCCTAACCGGTTACATGTGGTAAATAGTTACATTGAGATAATTTTTAAGCATTTTGGGTGCATCCTAGCACACATCCACTGAACAGTTATACCGCTGTCTATGCTGTTATTAGTTTAGATGTCTGTTGGCATCACATGGAGGAGGAACAATTAGGAATATTACTATCATTGAAAAAATACTTAATAAATAAATTGCTAACAATATTTTTTATTGAACACTGGCGTCTTTGCAAGAAAGCGGTCTTCCTTCCCCCTCCAAATTTAATTCACATTTGACCATCTCTTTGCGTAGTAATTTAGGAATCAATGCCAATTTTGAACTAACGAAGAGGTGACTCTGTTACTAAGTTTTGTTGTTATCATTCTAATTGATAATAACAATAATAATAATAATGATAATGTTGTTTTCATCTTTCAAAAATGCAATCCTCAACTTTAGCTTAGAAAAGAAGCAATTTATAGAATGATTTACAACATGTTAGACAATTTGATTACATACTTGCAACCCTATAAAGAGCCGGCAGTTCTTTACCAACCGATGGATTCAGAAGATGGAGCATTTTGCGTTAAAAACCAAAATGTAAGTTTATATTTCCTATTGTTGTTTCGATGGTTTACTAATTAGCACGGCTAAAAAGCCACCCTCATTTTAATAGAAATAGAATAAGCAGATTCACCTACTGTAGTAGTAAGGATGCAACGCACATGTAAATGAATTTACGACATAGAGATACTTATAAAATTTTAATTTTAATTAATGCTGATATTCCTGACTGTATTTCAACGTAACACTTCCTAAACTAATTACATTCAAGCACTTAAGTTGTTCAAAAGAAAAGCGGTCACATAGATTATTAAAGTTTTTGAACTTTGTCATGTCTTCAGTTATTTGGTATTTGAAAAATTGCATATAATCTGTATTTTTATTAATAGTTGAAGCTATAAATCATGTTAATATTTTTGCTCCATTTATGATTTTGCACCAGTTAATATTTTATACAATTTTTTATTACTTACAATATACATGTATATATATATATAATTATAGTTTTTTTATGCTATCTAGTTGCTAAAGAGGTTTTAGTTAAATAATCACTTTTTTGCGGTAATTATGAGAGTTGTACACATCAGGGATCAAGTGCACAGTGGTATAACTGGGTTTCTGTTATGGCGGGTAAGTGCATCTTCGGTACTTTAAAAACCATCTTAATATATATGCATACTATACGTAGCCCTTGACTTTAAAGAAGGAACTCTGACAAAAATCAGTCGGCTTTGTCAATCTTTACGAATAGTGGCGCCGTCACAAGAATGCCGTCTACCAGCCATGGAACTTTGTCCTACTTCTACGTTTGTCACGGTCATCAAGCCATTGAAATCGATTGTTCAATTGATTTTGCAAATAATGTTACTTGATGTGAATTGATAAAGTATTATCTTAGCTATGTATTAATAAGAGTTAAATATGTCTAAAATAAGTAATTAGAGTAGGATGCTTTAGAGTATCACAGTGCTTCCATTCTCACAAATCAACCGGTTAAAATTATTTATATATATGTACATTGTTTTATAATAATACTTCTTTAAACAATTATTTTCCTCAAGCTGAATTATCAATTTACAATAGTTCAAAAATTGAAAAAGCTGTACAGTGAAATAAGAGATCGAGTATGTGGACGCGAAAGTGTCAAAACTATGTATCCCGAAACGTGGAACTTGTCTGTAGCCGACATGCGCGAAGTAAGTCAACTTAAATATTGCCATGACAAAATCAACATCTGAATGAAGTGATAATGTAATTTTAGTTGTATTACTCACGTGTGTGTGTGCAGTTAGACAGAAGTACAATTACATTTTCATTTCGTTCATTCATTATGGTAGGTAACGTGGTCACGTGTTCATTATTTTTCATATTTATACGGCATAGCAAACGATCAACTTTGATAGCTTGATAAGCGTAACAATTGTAGAAGAATAACAACGTTTCTTGGCTGGTAGACGGCATCTTTGTGATATCGCCAGTGTTCGCAAAGATTAACGAGGCAGTCTGATTTTTTGTCAAGGTTATTTTCCTTAGCCCAATGGCTGCATATGGCATACGTATACCTTAAAATACCTCTTAAGTATCTTAGGTGTATGTTCGCTGAGGCGGAAGCCTAGTTATACCGCTGTGCACTCGGATCCTGCTGTTATTAGCCTAGATTCCTGTGGTATCTAGTCTAGGATGCACCATATGGGGGACGAACAATCAAAAATATCACCATTATTGAAAATTGAAATTTTATACGCATTGCTCAAATCCTCGTGAGTATTAGCATCCCCAAAAGCTGAAATGTATTTACATTGCACAATTAACATCCCAAATCCTTATACTAATAGTTTATCTTCGCGACTTACAAGAATATACGAAATGAATTCATCCGACAATTTACGTTTTCTATTGTTTTTTATTTGACATTAAAATATATGCCTTGATGGCTTAGCGGTACAGCGGTCGATTAGGATTTGGGTAGACATCGGGGTTGCAATCCCATCACCGGACCACGTTTGGTTTCTCAAAAATGCCCACTGTTAAAAGATGCGTTTCCCGTATAAAACATTCGGAGTAGTAAAAATAAATAACGTGTTAAAAATGTAATTTTTGTAAATTTAAAAAGTTATACGCTTTTTTATTATTAACTTTTTTTTAAATAATAAATAAATAATTTGTTTTCTAACGTGACAGTATTTTTCAATGTACATTATTAGTCATTTCTATTGTTTTTGAAAATAAAACAGATGCTGTATGCACACGCGCTGGAAACGAACAAATCCTATTCGGCTACTAAACGAGAAGATGAATTTACCAAATTTTTTCATAATGTCGATTTACTCCACAGTTCTCCGCTGTATCCATTTTCATTAAGACACGCTGTATTATGTCAAATTACGTATGTTTACAAAATAATATATATAATAATAATAATTATTATTATTATTTTATTGGATGTGGGTTCTGTTCTCTGTAATTGGATATTTTGAGCACTATTTAATGCAAAATTTTTTGCTCCCGCCTCATTTTGCAATGGCGTTAGTTGGTGCACCGGACTGGACGTAGTTATTCCAATTAGACTCAAGTTTGAGTCCAACTCGTTGTACCACTACATAGCCCCCCCTCCCATATTTTTATATTAATAGTGTCACAAATTAAATTAGCATATGTTTTGTTGTTCAATACAGATTACCAACATTGAGTCAGGCGATAACAAAATTATTCAACATTTGTTCTGACTTACGGGCTGTCCACGGCTTATCCAAACTTACAACATGTTCACTTAAAAGTATGCCAATTATTGATTATTGAATGTGACGATTATCCTTTATTTATTTGAATAGTTTACGGGAAACACATTATTTTAGCAAAGCCAAACGTGGGCCCGCATTTTAGTGGGTCGGTGGTGCGATTGGAACCCATATTTACCAGGTCCAAGTCGAGCGCTGTACCGCTAGACCACCCCGGCATATATAATTTATTGTCCTTATAAACCCCATTATATGTGATTTTATTTTGGTTGGTGACGTGATCACTTCTTCATTATTATCTATATTTATACGGCATACAAAACGATTGACTTTGATGCCTTGATAAGCGTAACAAACGTAGAAGAATAACGAAGTTTCTTGGTTAGTAGACGGCATCCTTGTGACGTCGCCACTGCTCGCAAAAATTGACAAAGCCACTTTATTTGTCTTAGTCCAAGAGCTACATATGATATACGTATACCTTAAATATCTTTTAAGTACCCTGGGTGTATGTTTGCACTCACCTGCTAAATCGGTAGCTCAGTTATACCACTGTGCACTCGGTCCCTGCTGTAATGAGACTAGCCAAATTTGGATCTCGGTGGGCATGGGTTCGAATCCCACCACCGGCACTAAAATGCGGGCCCACGTTTGGCTTTGCTAAAATGTCCACTGCTGAAAGATGTTTTTTGTAAAACATTCAAAGTAATGAGCATAAAATAAATAATAAATAAATAAATGTATTTCAGCAATTAGTCTAAGATGCACCACGTGGAGGACGAACAGTCAGGAATATTACCAAATCCTCAGGATAATTAACATTCCATGCTGTATATATATATATATATATATATATATATATATGATTTATTTATTTCATTTATTTTATGTTTGCTACTGTAAATGTTTTACGAGAAACATCTTTCAGTAGTGAACATTTTAGCGAAGCCGAACGTGGGCCCGCATTTTAGTGCCGGTGGTGGGATTCGAACCCATGTCTACCGAGGTCCGAATTCGAGCGCTGTACCGCTAGACCACCCGGTTATACATGCTAGATATATATATATATATATATATATATATATATATATATATATATATATGAAGCCGTACATCATGTCAAGACCTGTTTAAGAATAACCCTAGTAGAATGAATCATTTACTTGCTTGTCAGAAGTAGTAACACACAGCATTTGAAAACAACGGAAGCAAATTAGCATTGATTGGATTCATTATAAATAATAAATTTACAGCATCAGTTCTAATCACCCGTATCTCAGTAGTTAAATCATTAGCCCCCACACCAAATAGAGTATGGATTTAAGTTCGTGTGTAAAACTTGGAAAGGGTGATGATTCCAAATAAGGATGTAAAATAGCTGTACAATGCACTCAATTGATTCAAGTAGATTTACTATTATTATTATTATTATTATTATTATTATTATTAGCTTATTAATTATTAAGCTTTAATATCTCACTAGAGATACATTCAGCATAAAATACATTTTTACCATCAATATAAAAAAGTAGTAGCATAAATAATGAGATCAAAATGAAATAGAATGTCATATGTTAATAAATATAAATATAGTCTATATAGTATGCATGTGATTTTTTTTTTTTTTTAAATATTCAAATAATATTCAATGACAAATCCCCCAAAATAAATATAACTCAACATTATATTGGTTTTTAGTGCGAAAATTTTTCAATGTTAATACCACGTTGACTAATGAAAAGTCGGAAACCAGTAAAGTAGGTTCAATTGTAAACTTGTTTTTAGATGATTTACTAAAAACATGTCTTATAGGACTTTTTACGAGTTTTCAATTCTTATTTGGAATGCTAATGATCTTGAGGATTTGTCCAATAGTGGTCATTTTCTTGACTGTTCCTCCCCATGTAGTACATCCTAGACTAGATACTCCTAGGCATCTAGATCAATAATAGCAGGGTCCGAGTGCACAGCGGTATAGCTAAGCATTGGTTACAGTGGATAAGTGTGAGCATACATACATGATACGTATACCATATGTCACCCTAGGCTAAGACAAATAACTCTGACAAAACATTAGGTGACCTCGTCAATCTTTGCAAGCAGTAGCGACGTCACAAGGATGCCATCTGCCAACCAAGAAACTTTGTTATTCTTCTACATCGTAGTTGATCGTTTAAATGCCGTATAAATATGGAAAATTATGAAGAGGTGATTACGTCATATATATATAACATAAATTGGCAACAGAACTACCTCTTGATTAATTCTAAATTTCAATAAGTTCTCAAATTCCAATACGAAAAGTTTGTCAGATGCCAACTGAACTTGGAAGGAGTTTTTATCTTGCAATTTGTAATTGAAATCAAAACAAACGTACGTCTTAAACATTAAATGCATTAAAAAATGCAAAGTACAAAATTAAATTAAATTATTTAAATTACAATTGAACATTTTCATTGAGCAAGTGTGAAAATAAGAATGCTTACAGTGAATTGGCAACTTGCCCATCAACAGTGGATTGCTCGTAAAAGTGAGCAAAGAATGACGGCAAACGGCAACTGAACACTCATCAAAATGTTTAGAAAATCGTTCAATCCAGTTAAATCACCAATTCCTGTTGTATATACATATATAACATAAATTGGTAACAAAACTACCTTTTGATTAATTCTAAATTTCAATAACTTCTCAAATTCCAATACGAAAAGTTTGTCAGATGCGAACTGAACTTGGAAGGAGTTTTTGTCTAAAAGATCGCTTTCTTGCGACGACGCCAGTGTTTACAGGAATTGACGAGGCGTTCATCTTTAGGATTGACGCCAGTTGACAGATCTACGAATCGAACCGGCACCATAGAGTAAATAATTGCCTTGAGATACCTTTTAAGCATCTAGTAGGGGAATCCAGTGAAAGCCCAGTTATATCGCTGTGTACTCAATCCCTGCTGTTAGTAGTCTAAATGCCAATAGATTTGTAGTCCAAGATGCACCACGTAGAGGACGAAAAATCATGAATATCACTATTATTAGAAATTGAGACTTTATAAGCATTACTCAAAGTTTCAGGATTATTAGCATCCCATCCAAATATATATATATATATACCTTTATTAATATACCTTTAATATACCTTAATATATCTTTATTAATATATTAAAGCTTATATAATAAATAGATAAATAAATAAGTATAATTTTTGGCGGCAGATAAATGATGACGGTACGGACAACGTGGAACAGGTGTCGTATGAGTTGACCACCAAGACTCAAGATACATACGTCAGTATTCTCGATCCGGCCGATTATGGAGCTGTCAACGAATGGGACTATTCAATAAATCCCAACGCAAATTTGTGGCGGGCAAAATGCTATTCCATTTGTTACAATTACTTGGTCGAAACTGTCGACAAGCTGCTCCAGTGTTGGGACGAATTAGCAACAAGCAGCGATTGATTTAATGACCTTATAGAACGTCGAATTGACAGTAGATATGACAACAGTTTTTTTTATGAATCAAGTATAAATAAAACTTTTGTATTTTGCTTTACATTCATTATTTATATATTTGAATAAATATTTACTTGTGATACAATTGTCTTTTCGTTCGGATTATACTAACAGTAATAGTAAATTTATTAATATCATTGCTTTAAAAATAAGCATGGGGCAATAAGATAACGATTACAGCAATACAACAATAACAAAGTCTCGTTGGCATTAAAGATTCTGCAACTCGAAGATTGAGCTTCTTTTCGACTTTCACTCAACCCTGTCATTTGTGTGTAACACTGTCATCAAGATACGTGCGATCACTTCTTTGCTGGAATGGCGTCCTCTTTTATTGTTTCCGTAGCAGTATGAATTTTTTACAGAGGCCAGGTTGCTAACCTTGGGCTTAGACTGGCTAGATTGAATCATTTCTGGTCCAAACTAGGCGGAGTTACATCTATTACAGCTAGTGTATTTCCTATTAACCAACCCTAAAAATATCAACAATGAATTGTTTGTACGTGCGTATGTTGATTAAATAAACCAACGGAATGGCTGTGCTCTGACTGACCTTATTTTTCAAATTTATTTATTTCAAAATTCTTTATCTTGGTAAAGCATGGAGCAACATCAGATTGTTCCATATCAATTCATTTATTCATTTTGGTTGGTAACGTGATCACTTCTTTATTATTTTTCATATTTATACGGCATAGCAAACGATCGACTTCAATGGCTTGATAAGCCTAACACAAACGTAGAAGAATAACAACGTTTCTTGGCTGGTAGACGGTATCCTTGTGACGTCGCCACTGTTTACAAAGAATGAACGAATGTACATTATATTTTTAGTATTAAGGATTAAAATTATATTCTGATTTTGCCAAACCCCGTTATCGGAAATATGCTTCTTTTACCTCTTTGCCCGTGCTGTAATAAAACGGTATCTTCATCAAGTTGTTTATTTTGAGCTTAGATCCTCTTTCTTTCTAACCAGATTTAAGACTGGTTACGGTGTTTCTAAGGTCCAGTATGTATTACCAGAACGTAAACCAAACTGACCGTAACTCTCATAAAAATATGGTAAAAATAAAATAAAATGAATTGTGGTTTTCCTAGTGGTCTAAGTGGTATGGCCCTCATTTGGTTTTGCTAATATGTGTATTTGTTGGGGAAATGTTTTTTTGCGAAACATTGTAGCAATAATAATAAATATCCGTGCCGGGGTGGTCTAGCGGTACAGCACTCGAATTTGGACCTCGGCACTAAAATCGGCACCACGTTCGGCTTCGCTAAAATGTCCACTGCTGAAAGATGTTTCTTGTAAAACATTCGAAGTAGAAAACATAAAATAAAAAATAAAATTGCTTTTCGTAAAAACTAAAAAAATAATTTGAGCATTGACTCTCACATTGACCTGCTATGATATTAAAGAATATTTAGCATTTTTTACTTATTTTATTTTATGTTTATTATTTTGAATTTTTTACATGAAACATCTTCCAGTAGTGGATACCTTATGAAACTAAACGTCGGCCCGCATTTTAGTACCGGTGGTGGGATTCGTACTAGAAATGATTCAATCTAGCCAGTCCCAAGCCTGGATAAAGGAGGAGGGTTTGAGCGCAAGGTTGGCAACTTTGCCTTTGTAAAAATTTATACTGCTGCAGAAACAATGAAAGATGACGTCATTCCGGCAAACAACAACGTTTCTGGATGGCAAAGTTACCAGATGACAAGGTTGAGTGAAAGCCGAAAGAAAGCGCAATCTTCGATTTGCAAAATATTTAATGCCAACGAAACTTTGTTATTGCTGTTGTTGTTTTGCTGTAATTGTTGTCTTATTGCCCCATGCTTATTATTAAAGCAAAAGGGTTTTGTATAATATAATATTATTCGCGATAAAACATTGTAATTATAATATACAACAGCAGTCGTTTTAGCAATAAATCATAATGCCTCCATTTATTAAAACCTAAAAACAAACACATGTAATTTGTTAAAAAAAAAAACAATTTTATTGACCAAAATGCACTAATATATAAAGAAAAAGTTATAAACTTTGTAATCGTAACAATTCAAGTAACATTGACTTCTATTTATAACTTTTGCTAGCCGTTTTAAATCTCAGACATATCACCGAGTATATATATGATCTGGTAATCACTCTTTATTGTTGAACCAGTAGAAATGATTTACTAATTTTATCTTAAAAGCGTAGGAGTCCAAGAGAAATCTCATTAACCAATAAAAAAATTGTCAATTTTGTTGGCTGACTGTTAATAAGTAGTTTGTTTCTTAAGATAAAATTTCCTTTTAATGAGAATAAATAAGCTAATTTCTAATTCCAAAATAATTATTACTTCTATTTCTTAAATAAATTTGGTGTTTGATTTTGTTTATATTTCTTTTTTTTCAAAATGCATAATTAACTATGTAGTAATTTATAACATCCAACCTTTGCTTAACATTAATATCAATAAATGAATCAGTAAATAGCAATTTATGATGTATTAACTTAATAGAATGTTTGTTTATTATATTATTTGCATTGGTCTAAATTATGATTATAAAATTTTACATTGTAATAAGCAGCGCTTGGTATAAACACTGGTAAATTTAATTTAATTTAGAACCAAATGTAAAAATAAACAAATTAAGGTTTGGTTTTTTATGAACTACACTATTTTACGGTAGATAATAAAATAAGTATCAATTAAAAACCAGGTGTTTTGCAAATAAACAAACAAACACTTAATTACATGACATAATGGAAACCGTTAATAGCAATACAGAGACCTTTTGATTTTATGTCCTATCTCATAGACTCGTTAGTTGTATCATGATATCAAAATATCAAATGGATTCTTAACAATGGATGTGGCTCCGTAATTAGATTGTAACTACTTTAGACAATTGACAATACTGTTAAAATATCATAAATTTTTGTAAATAGAATTTTTTTTTGGTTTTACTTTCAGATCAAATTTGATCCTTAATAATACATATATGTTCTCTCACTATAGACTACATTTCATCGCAATACAAAAATAATAAAAATCACAACCGAATTAGGTTACACATTTATTCTTGTTATTATGTTGGATTGGGATAATAATGGACCAAACACTAGAAATATGGTCTACCTTTAATTATTAAAAACTGGGACAAGAGATATTGCATTGTCGCATAGAAGGTCTTAAATGTAAAGGTAATTTTTGTGTATCCTGTGCACAATGTATATGTGCTCATTAACTAATAAGACAAGGTGAATGAGAAGGTTGTTTTTACAAGTGGTAACGCTATTACATGATGCATCGACCTCTCAACATAAGTTCATTAAGAACTAAGACAGGGAGTGAAACTTTTTCCCATTTTTACTGTTATCACCGAAAATCGTCTTTGTTATTGCAGACTTATGAAGTGCCTCCTGTTCCATCATAGGAACAACAGTTTATATTGTTAAGAGTACATTCACTGCAAGAAGAAGTTATTCATCGTGCTGTGAATAATCGTAGTGAACGATTTCTATGTCCAAAGTAAATAACTAACTGAGATCGGTTAAGTAAACAGAATCTAGCAATGGTTTCCACCTTAGTACATATAAAAACTGTGCACACTAAAATCACTGCATTCACAGTATAATAGTAACACGTTGGTCATTAAAATAATCACTATTTCACACAACGAAAAAGTTAATTATCCTGCTATGAACATAAATATAAGAAATTTTTCTAGGTATGCATAATTTATTTTCATTGACCAAACAAACTTAGCAATGGACCATTCTAAACTATTATTGTAATTATGTACTCTTAATTACAACGCTACGTGGTATTGATCTTAAGACATAGTTACTGAAATAAATATTTTAATTTACAGGTTAATATATGGAGCAACATGATTACTGCTGTAAAAGGTAGACCATTTTTACATAGAAGTTACGTCAATAGTGGGTACACTAATCAATATTTACTATTAAAGTATATGTTCAATTACATTACGTAATGAATTGTAATAGCCTTAACACTAGGTGCATGTGAGATCCTGTACTTCTGCTTTGTAAGATTCATGCGGCCTGACATCAGTATGAAGGTTGTTTGACTTAACAGAAATGGTAATGGGTAAATAATCGCTGTAAGGAAAATGACCCTACTCGTTTCCTGTTATCCATTGTATGTTGATTATGTTATAATAAGGAATCCATTTCAAAGAGACTTCTGTAATGTTATGAACGGCTTTTATTCTGTTATTACATAATTATGTTTGTATTAAAATGATGTTGATGTAATACGTACGTATTCTTAATTATAATAATAATTGCTGTAAGGAAATTAACGTAGCAAATACTACATATCTTATATTTCTAACATATTTCTTATCCTAACAAAAATAGAAATGCAGTACTAAAGGCATTTTATAATTTATACGACACATTTGTATTCAAACTCACATATACATATATTTATCGTCAAAGTTTTTATTGTATAGTTCATTTTAACTTTCTGCATTTTATTGCAAGAAATAGATGACCGAAGATTACCAAAACAATAATCATATATTCTTGAAATTCCATTGTTATGACTAACTTCAATTATCACTTATTCTAGTAGTTGTTATCAATTTCCTAAAATGATTTTCACTGTGATATACTATTTCGGAGGACAATGTTATCGAGGCTTCTAGTTTATCAAATTGTCTTATTCACTTGGTCTGCTTATGTGTCCTTAACCAATGATCATTCATTAACTACTCTATTCATTTCAAGGTACAGCTGTAATAATAAAAATAAGAAATTCATAAAAAATATAATTTAATTTATTCAAACAATTTTGTACAAAAATAATAAAACTACAGAAACCTTTTTTGATCACTACAGTTCAAAAACGTTAATAATAATCAAATTGACATGGGAAAATATCAAAAATATAAAAATTAACATCATACAGATTTTAAAATATCATAACGTTGGTTAAAATCAAAATCAAAAATGTTGGCAATTACAAACCCGTATTGTTTGACGAAGGCACAATGATTAATTGATCGGATGTTATTTCTTTCTTTATTAACATCTCCATTTGTTTGATAATCACGTCCACACTTGTTGTATCACCACTAAAATATAATAAAAATATTTAACCTACCCTGAGCATAAAAGATTTGTTAATTCAATTAATTTTCTTTTTGTTCTTACAAGATCTTCTGGCATTGGCTCAGCACATCTTTTTCTGCTTCCCGTAGGTGTTTCACTCTTACGCGATTTTCTATATTGAATAGTTTTCAAATTAGATAGATCTTTCCGTGTACATTCTTTATTAAATTTCTTTTTAATGTATTTTTGAACACCACTCACAGTGCAATGAGGTAAAATATGCCTAATTTCTTCCTCTTCCGAGCTAGCAAGCCTACGTCTTCTAACAAGCATAGCAGCTTCTTCAGCCGAACGTGAGTCATTTAAAATCCTATATTTTTGGTCTTCCATAAGTTTCAGTGAATTTTGCTTTGCAATTACAATCTTTGGATCTAAAGAAAAATAAAAATAAAACATTTACTTAGTTGCTCGTTGTCCAGTAAATAAATGACGCAAAAGACAAAATTTTTACATTAAGTACCTTATCAAAAAATAAGACAGCCAATGAGAAAGATCAGTCAATGAAAAAGATCAGCTAATTAAATGTGTTTTTAAAAACCACCAATAGAGCCTATTCATACACCCCATTTTGATCAAAATACACCCTTTTTTACTAATTCCAAAAATTACGTGGGAGTCAAGTATAAATTATAAGAGCCAATAAGAAAATAGTTGGACGAACAGTAAATAAGTAGTATGTATGGCTAAGCTTTACCTAAAATTCATTCACCCACCGCATTCAGAATTTTATCATAAAAATTCTGAAAAATTCGATGATGACCCCAATTTCCCTTATAAATTGGTTACATTTCGTTGTTGCAGATATTAGAATCAAAAATCTAGATCAACTGGCCAACGAATAACCAAGTTATTTTTTTATTTTTTTTTAGATCCAAAGGTTGTGATTGCGAAGCAAAATTTACTGTGAAACTTATGGAAGACCAAGAATATTGGATTTTAAATGAAAATTTTGAACATAAACACTCACGTTCGGCTGAGGAGGCTGATATGTTTTCTAAAAGACGTAGGCTTACTAGCTCGGAAGAGGAAGAAATTAGGCATATTTTACCTCATTACTCTGTGAGTGCTGTTTAAAAATATATTAAAGAGAAGTTTAATAAAGAATGTACATGGAAAGATGTATCAAATTTGAAAACAAAATTAGGTCAAAGTATGCTTTTATATTTATATTTTTCTAGGATTTGTTAATTTGGAAGAAAATGGTTTGGTAGCTTACGATCGGAATGCTAATGAGAACAGTTATTCCATCATTTTCAACAGAGAATTGTATAAAGCTTTCCCGGAAAATGTTTGTTTTGATGCGACGTACAATATGAATAGAAATGAGTAAATTATTTTTATTATTTATTTTTTAGCTATTTATTGGTTAATTTGGTTGTGACTGACTCTAATTGTCAGTCAATACCTATTATGCATTCGTTAATACAGAATGAAAAGGCTCTAACATATGTCAGAGTGTTAGGGCAATTTATGCAGTTAATGGGTGACACCCGAAAAACAATCGTTTACTGTTGATTGTGCTCCAGCCCTTCGCTGAGCTTTTGTTATTAAATTCCCGTGATGTGAGGTAAATTTGTGCAATTTCCACGTAATCAGGGCTGTTAGTCGAAAGGTATGTTCTATTTTATCATTTATAATTTTGTTACAAGATCCAAATGCATTGAAACTTTTTCGTGACTTGACTAGGTGTCACACCGTAAAAAAGTATGTTATTTATTAAATTACAATTGATTTAGTTTTGAAAGTGTTTTAAATAATTTAAGGAGCAATCATCGGCATGTTTATTCAACAGTAATCTACAGATGGTTGCGCTTGAAACGGATGTGGATTCCGGCTTTCAAAACTGTGATGAATGTTGGCAATTATACAAACAACCGAGTTGAAAATTCCCATAGGCATATGAACTCTTTGCTTTATACGAATGCTTCATTAGAACAATGTATTTGGTACATATGGGAATACATGAAATGTAAAATTGATAATTTACGGCGTATTCACTATTCCATAAACAGGATAGAAAATTACGGTCAAGATTTGGCATTGGAACAAGTTCTTCAAAAACAAACCAATTATGCTGCAAGATCAATTGTAAAAAATTATAATTCAAAAAAGGAATGGAGAAATAATCCTAGCAGCCGATTAACAACTGAAATTGGTTACAGTTCCATTAAATTTTTCAATGAAATTGATGAAGCTTCGTTAGATAGGGTTCACGGAACATGTACGTGTACATTCTTCAAAACCTTATGTCTACACTGTGAGCACTTAATAGAATCAGATAAAATGAATATCTTACATTGTGGTAAATATATATATATATATATATATATATATATATATTCAATATATATTCAATATAGAAAATCGCGTAACAGTGAACCACCTACGGGAAGCAGAAAAATATGTGCTGAGCCAATGCCAGAACATTGTGTAAGAGCAAAAAGAAAATTAAATAAATTATCAAATCTTTTATGCTTAGGGTAGGTTAAATATTTTAATTATATTTTAATTATATTTTAGTGGTGATACAACAAGTGTGAACGTGATCATCAAACAAATGGAGATGTTAATAAGGAAAGAAATAACATCCGATCAATTAATCATTGTGCCCTCGTCAAACAATACGGGTTTGTAATTGCCAACATTTTTGATTTTGATTTTAACCAACGTTATGATATTTTAAAATGTGTATGATGTTAATTTTTATATTTTTGATATATGTCAATTTGATTATTATTAACGTTTTTGAACTGTAGTGATCAAAAAGATTTCTGTAATTTTATTATTTTTGTACAAAATTGTTTGAATAAATTAAATTATATTTTTTATGAATTTCTTATTTTTTATAATTATTTACCTTGAAATGAATAGAGTAGTTAATGAATGATATGGGTTAAGGACACATAAGCCGACCAAGTGAATAAAACAATTTGATAAATTAGAAGCCTCAATAACATTGTCCTCCGAAATAGTATATCACAGTAAAAATCATTTTAGGAAATTGATAACAACTACTAGAATAAGTGATAATTGAAGTTAGTCATAACAATGGAATTTCAAGAATATATGATTATTGTTTTGGTAATCTTCGGTCATCTATTTCTTGCAATAAAATGCAGAAAGTTAAAATGAACTGTACAATAAAAACTTTGACGATAAATATATGTATATGTGAGTTTGAATACAAATGTGTCGTATAAATTATAAAATGCCTTTAGTACTGCATTTCTATTTTTGTTAGGATAAGAAATATGTTAGAAATATAAGATATGTAGTATTTGCTACGTTAATTTCCTTACAGCAATTATTATTATAATTAAGAATACGTACGTATTACATCAACATCATTTTAATACAAACATCATTATGTAAGAACAGAATGAAAGCCGTTCATAACATTACAGAAGGCTCTTAAAATGGATTCCTTGTTATAACATAATCAACATACAATGAATAACAGGAAACGAGTAGGGTCATTTTCCTTACAACAAGTATTTACCCATTACCATTTTTGCTAAGTCAAACAACCTTCATACCAATGTCAGGCCGCATGAATCTTACAAAGCAGAAGTACAGGATCTCACATGCACCTAGTGTTAAGGCTATGTGATTACAATTCATTACGTAATCATTGAACATATACTTTAATAGTAAATATTGATCAGTGTACCCACTATTGACGTAACTTCTATGTGAAATTGGTCTTTTACAGCAGTAATAATGTAACTCCATATATTAACCTGTGAATTAAAATATTTATTTCAGTAACTATGTGATTAAGATCAATTCCACGTCGCGTTGTAATTAAGAGTACATGATTATAGTTCAGAAATAAAATGTTATTGGTAAACAAAATGAAGATTTATCAAATGGTCCATTCTAAGTTTGTTTGGTCAATGAAAATAAATCATACATACCTAGAAAAATTTTTTTGGCTTGTCGGGCTAAAAACGTTTACAGTTAGCTTTGTCGACGTAATATCGTATATTTATATTCACAGCAGGATAATTAACTTTTTCGTTGTGTGAAATAGTGATTATTGCATTATATTAATGAAGGCACACCATGTGTACTCTTATCATTTCAACTGACCAACGTGTTACTATAATACTGTGAATGCAGTGAAAATAGTGGGCACCGTTTTTATATG
The DNA here is from genome assembly GCA_025895645.1 of Cardicola forsteri. Taxonomy (NCBI): domain Eukaryota; kingdom Metazoa; phylum Platyhelminthes; class Trematoda; order Strigeidida; family Aporocotylidae; genus Cardicola; species Cardicola forsteri. The sequence continues at coordinate 225,882 of JAKXYG010001105.1, read as the reverse complement.
TACTAAGGTGGAAACCAGTGCTAGATTCTGTTTACTTAACTGATCTCAGTTAGTTATTTACTTTGGACATAGAAATAGTTCCTACGATTATTCACAGCACGATAAATAACTTCTTCTTGCAGTGAATGTACTCTTAACAATATAAACTGTTGTTCCTATGATGGAACAGGAGGCACTTCATAAGTCTGCAATAACAAAGACGATTTTCGGTGATAACAGTAAAAATGGGAAAAAGTTTCACTCCCTGTCTTAGTTCTTAATGAACTTATGTTGAGGTCGTGCATCATATGATAGCGTTACCACTTGTTAAAACAACCTTCTCATTCACCTTGTCTTATTAGTTAATGAGCACATATACATTGTGCACAGGATACACAAAAATTACCTTTACATTTAAAACCTTCTATACGACAATGCAATATCTCCTGTCCCAGTTTTTTATTATTAAAGGTAGACCATATTTCTAGTGTTTGGTCCAGTATTATCCCAATCCAACATAATAACAAGAATAAATGTGTAACCTAATTCGATTGTGATTTTTATTATTTTTGTATTGCGATGAAATGTAGTCTATAGTGAGAGAACATATATGTATTATTAAGGATCAAATTTGATCTGGAAGTAAAACCAAAAAAAATATTCTATTTACAAAAATTTATGATATTTTAACAGCATTGTCAATTGTATAAAATAGTTACAATCTAATTACGGTGCCACATTCATTATTAAAAATCCATTTGATATTTTGACATCATGATACATTTAACGATTCTAAAATCTAAAGGTCTCTTTAATGCTATTAACGGTTTCCATTATGTCATTTATGTAATTATGTTTGTTTGTTTATTTGCAAAACACCTGGTTTTAATTGATGCTTATTTTATTATCTACCGTAAAATAGTGTAGTTCATAAAAAACCAAACCTTGATTTGTTTATTTTTACATTTGGTTCTAAATTAAATTAAATTTACCAGTGTTTATACCAAAACACTGCTTATTACAATCTAACAAAAACGAAGATAATTAATGAAATACGATCCCTTATCCAATTTATCATAATCATTAGTCAACTAGACGTCTCAATAACATTGTCCTCAAAGATAATGTCACAATAAAAAACTTTTCAATGGAAAACATCTACTTCAATAATCATTTTTAATTCTACTATCACCATCATTAATAAGAGTAATACAATTTAAATAAATTAATAAGGCATATAGACATCGCTCAATTGGATGATTAACAAGCCTCAATCGATTAGTCATTTGTGAAGAAAATTAGTCTAGTCCAATACATTATTACATACAACAGTGTCATTCCATATCCCACCTAATAATAAGAATTAATGTGCCACCTGATTTAATCATGTGTGCCGGGGTGGTCTAGCGGTACAGCGCTCGAATTCGGACCTCGGTGGGCATAGGTTCGAATCCCATCACCGGCACTAAAATGCGGGCCCACGTTCGGCTTCGCTAAAATGTCTACTGCTGAAAGATGTTTCTTGTAAAATATTCGAAGTAGCAAACATAAAATAAAAAAATAAAAAATAAAATGTGATTCACATGATCAAAGTGTGCCAAATTTAGCACACTCATAATATTGAAATAATTGATATGATAAATGAAACTAATGTAATGCACATATTCTTACGCAATTGTTAACCGTCATAGACAAAGAAATATAAAATTTTGTAATCATAATTTAGACCAATGCAAATAATATAATAAACAAACATTCTATTAAGTTAATACATTATAAATTGCTATTTACTGATTCATTTATTGATATTAATGTTAAGCAAAGGTTGGATGTTATAAATTACTATACAGTTAATTATACATTTTGAAAAAATAGCAATATAAACAAAATCAAACACCAAATTTATTTAAGAAATAGAAGTAATAATTATTTGAATTAGAAATTAGCATTTATTCTCATTAAAAGGAAATTTCATCTTAAGAAACAAACTACTTATTAACAGTCAGCCAACAAAATTGACAATTTTTTTATTGGTTAATGAGATTTCTCTTAGACTCCTACGCTTTTTAAGATAAAATTAGTAAATCATTTCTACTGGTTCAACAATAAAGAATGATTACCAGATCATATATATACTCCGTGATATTTAGGATCTACCAGGATCTACCATCGATTTTTTATATTCTCTATAAGTAATACGTTATTTTACAACTTGTTAACCTGGCCTTTTAAAACCCCAAAACAAAATTAATTAACGTTTAAATACAAAGGTCGGGTTTTGGCAGTTTAAATAAATTAAACCTATAGTAAATTGTAAGTTATACTAAAAAAAAACACTATCAATTCTAAAGTGTATTCTGGAGCATGATTTTGAACGAGATTTCACTGCTCTGAAGCATTTTATTAAAATAACAACTGAAATAATTTGTTAAGATTTTTTGTAAATTCTTTAAAATTTAACCAATGGTTAGCATAAAACCATTTTAGTAACTACAGACATTTTAGTACAACAATTATGTAGACAAGACACGTATGCAACGTATTTTGCAAAATATCTTTAGTTTCTAGCAAAATGCACATCATACATGACTCTGAAATGGCTTGAAATACAAAGTGTTGTGCGGGTCGAGTTTTCAAAAACATTTACTCCTGGTTGTTAGAAAGAAAGCCCACCCTCGACAAGTAATGTGATGGTTTGGTATTAAGTATAATATCAACCTATTGAATAGAGAATTGTATCTGGTACCTTAAATAGTGAACATTTTGTTTCAGTTATGAAGGATGTTTTTCATTAGGAAATGCAGCACACTCACACGGGGGTTACTACTGTTTTTAAGGACAATGCTTCATGTCATACGTCCAAAAAGGTAACGTCATATTTATCTAGATTCACTTTATTTGTTTTATATTTACATTTAGATAGTAGATAGACTAAAATCGAAAAGTTTTCTATCACTCAATTACCACTTAACAACCCGGACATCAATGTTATTGAAAACATTTTTAGTATGCTAAAGCGCAACATCAATAAGCATACTGAAATTGAGGATTTATGTGAACGCCTTCGGTTTGTTGTTCAATATGAAATGAAATAAGAATATATCAACACTCTCATCGACAGCATTCCAAAACGCCTGGATCAGGTTGTTCAAAAGAAAGGCGATCACACGGATTATTGAATTTTTTTAACTTTGTAATGTTTATAATAATTTGGTAACTGAAAAAATTGAATGTAATCTGTTTTTTATTAATAGTTGACGTTATAAAGCATGTTCATTTTTTTACTCCACTTTTGATTTTGCACCAATTAATATTTTATACAATTTTTTATTACTTACAATATATGTGTATATAATTATAGTAGTTCAATTATTATATAGTATTGTATATTTAATAATTGAAGTGACGTTTCTTTTGTACTCTATATAGATGCTAAAAATGTTTTAGTTTAATTATCACTTTTTTGCGGTAATTGTTTTGACAGGAGTATATATATATACCAAAATTTTATATCCTTGTGACTGTTAAGAATAGGGAAAGTGAATTCAACGGCTAGTTTACGTCTTCCAATATTTTTTATTTAGAATAATATGTGTATTTTTATTGGTACTTTTAATTTACATTTTGATGCTTCAACAATGTCAAATATATTTTTAGTAAGTGGCCATTCAGCAATGCCAAAATAAGATCGCACGTCTAATGATTGGTGGCAAAACTTGATCCACAGCAGAAAAATATTCCAACTGTTAGTTAACATTGTATTGTTACTTACAATAAATAAATAATAAACGCAAGTGAAAAAAGTACATCCCCACAAAGCAACGCAAAGTAAAATTTGAAAGAGAAAGAAAAAACAAATATTAAATTAAATAACAAAGTAGAAACGGTCAAGTAGACGAAAAGTCCAATTTCATTCAACTGCAATGGAGATGGCGCTTCGTTTTCGAACTTTACCAGTCAATGTGTTGGAGAATCGCTTAACGTTGACTACAAGAATGAAAAATTTGAAAATTCCGTCTTGACTTTGCCCGAATGTCCACAAGGTGATTCGTGATTGTGACTGTGTTTCAAGTGAACCCTCGCATGCCGATGCATACTGTGTTTCAATGAAAATTCCTTGCCGCAGTCAGCACAGACGAAAGGTCTTTCGCCTGTATGCGACCTCATGTGCCTTTGCAAATCCTGTTGACTGTTAAACCGATGCAAACATATGCAACACGAAACGTAGCGCCATTCAGTTTGAATTTTTTTCGAATATTCATCAGCATTCGAAGCCAACGCAACATGATTGTTGGGAGTTTGTGTTTTTTTAATTTGATCTAAAACATCGTCCAACGTCAAATTAGATCCCAATTTGTTGATAAATTTTGCCCATTCAACTTTGTGTTTGTCAGCCCAATGACTGATAGCAGTTGACTGTTCTCTAAAAGTGGCCTGACACACGTGACATCGGAATACCGGGTTGTCCAGTTCGTGAAAGACGAGATGTTTTTTGAAACATCGCGTTGTAACGGGAATAGAACAGATAGGACAATTCATTGTTGCATTATTATGCAATTTTTTGTTGTCAACATATGTCTGTTTTGTATTTGTTGAACGCATCGATAAATCTATCGCTTGCTGACTGCACGGTACGACACCGTCTGTTGGAACAACCCGTTCTGATGTATTGGTCGTAGATTTTAACTTGGTCTTTTTGTTATTCGTTTTGTGCCATTGTTTTATTACATAATCGGGAAAATAATTTAAATTCATCCAGGATTTGGTATAATTTATTGGATTATTGTTGTTGACACTCTTGCGCGTCGACGAACCGCCAATAAAAGCTGTCGAATACAGTCTTTCGGGATTGGGTTCGACAACAGGCTTGCCGGCTTTTACCAGCAACGAATTGCTTATGTCTTCGGCTTGTTTTTCATTCGAATTCATGGACAAAATTTCGTCTTCACGAAGTTCTTCAACACCATCGTCGACATTCAATTTGGCTTCGGCGTTCGTGTCAGTTTGAAGGACGTTGGCGTTTTTCATACTGTAGTCGGACAGTGAATCGCTGTTGGCATTTTGATGAACGCCTGATTGTTGAATGCGCTGGCGTTGACGTTTGAGACTGACCCGGTGAACACGTTCCATGTGACGTTCGCGGTTTGATTTGGTCGAAAATGACTTGGTACAGCGGGTACAGGCAAACGGTTTATGGGCTAAAGCAATAAAATTAATAATTTATTTTACACTACTGATAAACATTAAGTAGTATAATCTTAGAAACTGCGGCAAAGGAATATCACCATTTAACCAAGACCGGATAATTGGTGATGGTTTGAGCGTAAGCTTAGCAACCTGGTCTTTGTATAAAATTTATATTACTATAAAAACAATAAGAAAACATTATTTCAGAAATAACGGTAAGGTAAGGAATTGATAGTACTACCCAGATGACGGAGTTGAATGAAAACTAAAGGAAACTCAATCTTCGATTAAACGAAGAAAATTTTGCGTTAACCGCTAAAGACGGTTGTCAGTTAAACAATTAATAATAGCAAAAAAAGGTTGAGTTAGTAATAGTATTAATTATAATAATAGTATGAATAATAATAATAATAATAATAATATAGTTATAATAATAACAATAATAATAATAATAATAATAATAATAATAATAATAATAGCTATAATAATAATAATAATAATAATAATAATAATAATAATAATAATAATAATAATAATAATAATAATAATAATAATAATAATAATAATAATAATAATAATAATAATAATAATAATAATAATAATAATAATAATAATAATGATATTAATAATAATAGTATTTAAAATAATATATTCATACTATAAATCGTTTGTGTAAAACTTACATGTGTGTGTTAGAATGTGTCTTTTGAGTGAACTGTTCCAAGGAAACTTTTGACTACATCCCGCAATGGGACATGTAATCAATTTGGGAGCATCCTTGTACGAATTCTTTTTGTAATATCGATAGGGCACCGAAAATGGTGCATCGAATGGAGTCATGTTAAAAATTCCATTTTTGGCAATCGAGCTAACAGGTTCCGGTTGTGGTCGATACGCATAGACGTCGTTTGTACTACACAAAGTCATTTGAATGTCCTTCGACTCAACCCAACTGTCAGTTGGATTGGGCAAGTTAGACGATGGATAATAATGAAGTTGTTGTTGATGATGCTGTTGGTGGTGATTGTGGTGTGAATTGTAGGGCATTGGAACGCATACAGTGGGTATAGTTGACTTTTTATTTATCGATAAATCGAGAATGGCGTCTTCAGGTGGTGTGGATGCTGTTATTGTTGGCTTGGGATTAATAATGTGATTAGTTGAATTCGAATGAGTGTATTTGTTTTTGGCAAAGCTTTTATTATTTGCATAAGAAATGTTTTTATTTGGGATAAAATTATTATTTGTTATGCTGAAAAGGAGAAAAAACAAATAAATAATTTTGCAATGTTATTGTATTTAAAGACAATGTTTAAAGCAAAATATTTAAATTTACATTTGTTTGATTAGAACACGTTTTCTTTGTCAGACTTGGAAAGCTTGAAACCTCTAAATATTTTAAGCGTGTAAGCGTCTATACACTGTAATTGAGTTGACAGTTATTTTAAAAGGTATCTTAAAGTACACGTAAAACACACGTATGCCTAAAAGAGATTACTTTAACAAAAAATGAGGCGGATTCGTCAAACTTTACGAACAATGGTGCCTTCGTAAGGATGCCTACGTTTGTTATCCGTATCAAGCCATTGAAGTCGATTGTTTAATATACCGTATAAACACTGAATTTATGTATATTGTTACCGAAAACAACATGTTACTGTTATCTTGTTGTCTCATGCTTCATTTCAAAGCAAAAGAGTTTTGTAATATTGGAAAAAAGCTTTTCAATAATCTTTTTTTAATCACATGTTTAATGTATTAACTATATTTATATTCATTAACATATGACACTCTATTTCATTTTGTTCACATTATTTGTACTACTACTTTTTAAATTGTTGTTGTTATTTTTTATATTGATGGTGAAAATGTATTTTAGGCTAAATGTATCTCTAGTGAGATATTGAAGCTTAATAATAATAATAATATTAATAACAATAATATTAATAGTAATGATAATAATTGTAATGATAATGACAATAATAATAATAATAATAATAATAACAATAGTAATAATAAAAGAACTTGACATAGAAAACGACGTTTTATTATTGACATTTGAAAAACTGTTTTTACACGTATTACACATGTATTTATACGTATACCAACATAATTTATTATTACGTACAAGTTATATTTCTCATTGTATAAATTATCCGTATGTTGTTTTGCTTCAAATTGATCCTTTTGTTGTGACTTATTTCTCGATGCACTTGTAATGATTTCTAAAAAATGAAATAAAAACATAAACAACTCATTTTGTTTCCAGTAAACATTTTCACAGTATTCGGTTCAACATCCGGTTGACAAGGCAGGAAGGTCAAAATACAAAAGTTAGAACCTATCCAATTAAAAACCATTGTAAAGAGGACCCTATTCCAGTAAATTACGGCAAAAATGACAAAGTTTAGCCGAACATTAACATACAAACTTGTGTAAGAATATTGTTGTCATAAGCTTCTTAAAACGACAAAGGTTTCTAAATTAATAATCAATACATTTCAGTTACAAGAAAACATATTTTTTTATATTGGCTTAACAAAACTGTGCGTTTATTTTCCTTTACTTCAGTAAATGGTGAATTAATTTATTTACCTATAATTAACTTATAATATAACATCTTGGATATTAATGATCCTGAGGATTTGAGTAATTTAAAGCATTGGGTTCCCTTTAGAATTCCAAAAAAAATTATAAGAAGACGTAAACTGTAAAATGAATTCATTTCGTATATTCTCGTCAGTCACAAACATATAACATTTTAGTATATATATACAAAAAAAGGGGTACAGATAACATTTAAATTAGTACAACTCAAACATTTACATACAATCATTACGACCAAGCTAAGTTCAATGTAGTGACGAACTGTTTTTGTGCACACAAAGCAGGTTTCAATGTGTGAATATAAACAGATTCGAGAATTTTCAACATATTCGAAGCTGGAGAAGTAATTAGCACTTTAAAACAATTTTTAAAGTTGATTTGATGTTTGGTTTGTAGTAAGTGACGTAATATGGAGGATGTGGATGAGTGTTCATTTCCGTTTGACCTCTTATTGATCCAGTTAAGGAATGTGTTCTTTAGCCCGATTAGATAAGCGACGCATTGTCCGACCAATGTACTTGTCACCGCAACTGCAGTGAACTGGTAAATGCAATGTGAGGCGGAAAATGTGTCTTTGAGTAAATTTCAATTTTTATTGGTGGTGATATTCCTGACTGTTCTTCCTCCATGTAGTGCATCCTGGACTAGGTGCCAACAGGCATCTAGACAACTTGATTTTCACTAGGCTTCCGCTTAGTGAATGGGTTCTAGCATATATCCAGGATGTTTAAAAGGTATCTCAAGATGTCTATTTATCATATGTAGCCGGCTAGGCTTGTGGATCCGTCAGCTAACATTAACCTCTAATTCTCAATCGTTGCGTTAATTTTTATAAACACTGGCATTGTTCTAAGGAAGCGGTGTTTTAACCAAAAACAACTTTATTCATTCGCATTCGACAGCCTCTTCGTATAGGAACTAGTGAAGAGGAGGCTCTGCCACTAACGTTCGTTGTTTGTTGTTGTCAAAAACATACATAAAATTTAAATTTTCAGTAATAAAATTAAAATTAAAAATAGCTTACTAAATTTTCTAAAATTATTGTTCAAAGTTCTTTTTCGACGTCGTAGGTAGGAACGTTTGTAAAATAAATTGTAAAAAATTGATAAATTTTTCTGTTTTAAAAATAGAAAATAATAATTTATACTGTTTGTCATTTTAAGTAATTAGCAATGCTTTAATAAAGTTGGTTTAAAAAATTTACAATGAATAATTATTCGTAGTACATTCAAGTTCAAAATTTTCAGCTGTTGAGCAACAGATAAAATTTATTAATAGTCGTTTTTTCGGTAAGAGTTTATTTTAGCAAATTGCATTTTTACTACTCCAAGTGTCCTACGAGAAACTTTTTTTAGCAGTGGACATATTAAAGGAAGCCAGACGTGGAACTGCATTTAGTGTTGGTTGTGGGGATTGAATATATGCTCAACCAGGTTCGATTGCCAGACAGCCTCTAGAACATGTTGATTGTTTGTATAACAATAATACATAAAAGTATATTTTAGTTAGTAAAGGATTTCGATGGATGCTAATGATCCTGAGGATTTGAGTAATGCTTATAAAGTCTCAATTTCCAAGCATGGTGATATTCGACTGTTCGTCACCTACGTGGTGCATCCTGGACTAGGTGCCAACAGGCATCTAGACTAATAACATCAGGGTCCGAGTGTACAGTGATTATAACTGGGCTACCGCTACGGCGGGTCTATGCAAGCATACACCCATGATACTTACAAGGTATCTTGAGGTATACCATATGTAGCCATTGGGCTAAGGGAGATAACCCTAACAAAAGATCAGGCGGTCTCGTCAATCTTTGCAAACAGTGGCAACGTCACAAGGATGCCGTCTACCAGCCAAGAAACTTTGTTATTCTTTCACGTTTGTAACGCTTATCAAGCCATCAAAGTCGATCGTTTTATATTACCGTATAAATATGGAAAATAATAAAGAGGTGACCACGTCACCAACCAAAATGAAAATGAAAGAATGATAGACTGAAATTTTAGTTTTAATTAATCAATTATTTAAAGCAACAGCTTTTCAATTGTAGAAAAGTCTTCATTATTAAAGTTACTACACTGAACTTTGTCTGTTTTGTAGATTTAGATATTTTAGCTATATCAAATAAACAAAAATGACATTATTAACAATAGTAATAATAATAAATACACTAGGTTTTTAAGTCAACCAGGAGCATTGTACAGATGTTTTATCCTTATTTAGAATTATCAGCATACTTTTAAAGTTTTACATACATATGAACTCGAACCCACGACCTATCTGCTTTCAGACCAGCGCCTTAAACCACTGACCTACAGGTGGATAACCTTGATCCTGTAAATTTATTATTTATAGTAAATCTGATCATTTCTAATTGCCTAGTGTCCTCAAAAGCTGCTACGTTGTCAGATATTTTCCCAAATGACGTTCGTTAATTGTCTGTTGCAAACGTTGACTTTCAAAAAGATTTATTTAAAAAATAACATTTAATAATAATTGATAACAAACACTTACATATTTGGGATATCGAACTTTAGCCTTGACACAGTTGTTATTTGCTTCATTCTGTTGTTCATTGTGATTGGAACAATGCTGTTTTTCAGTCAATTCACTATTTGCACGGTCAATATTATGTGCCACACTTGCACAATTATTAACTGACGTCAGATCTGCAGCTTGTTGAGGAATCCAACTCAACAAAGGCACTGAAGATGGCACAACAACTTTTGACTTCTTGGTCAAGTGAGACCAATAATTGAGCAAAAATTGAATCACAACATTTGAATAATGATTATTATTCAAATGTGCATTCAACGTGGAATAATTTTGACTCATTTGATCATCAAATTTAACATTGATCGAAGTGCATTGGACATTGTGTGAAGCCGAATGCGTACTCATGTCCCGATCATTGTACAAGTTGTTTTGTTCCAGATTAATTTGATACGATGGCAGTTGGCGTTGTTCGACGCTATTAGATCGATTTGTACAATGTGACAAGTTGGCGATTGAAAATTGATTTGAAAGGTCGTGTGACATCGAAGTGTTATTGTCGGTCGAATCGCCGACACTTGTCTGTAACTGATGCGATGTACGTATATGGCGGCTTAGATTGCCATTGGTCGTAAATGCTTTGTCACAATAGATACAATTGAACGGACGGTGATCTGTAGGACAAATATGGAATTTAAAAATTACAAGGCATTCGTACTAGTCAGCATCGAAAATGGTTTAATACTAATTTGAAATGTTCTATATATTTATGTGTGTGTGTATGATATACTTGTGTTGAGTGCATCAATGTGTGTGTTTGGAGAATAGAATTGCTTTTTTGACCTTTATGAAATTGTATCTACCATATCTAATAGCAAAGTGCTTAATTATGAGTATCAGTCAGTTTGGACACAGGGCGAAAGATATTAAATGCCGAATCGATTACAAAAATTACAATTGGTAACGTTTGAGGTGATGTTTTTAAAACATTTTGTGTAAAAAATGATTTTTTGAATAAAATGACAAAATTATTGGTTATTTATTTGTTTTGGGCTTTGATGTTTCTAGGGAAACGTTTTCAGAAACGTCTGTAGATGGATGCTGTTCAGAATCATCTTTACACTATCATAGTTACAAAAGTTGAATTCTATGCTTTCCAAAAATTGCTTATTTGAGTAATGCTTATAAAGTTTCAAATTTGCCGGTGGCGATATTTCTGACTGTCCCTCCTCCACGTGGTGTATTCTGGACTAGGTTCCATCAAACATCTCAATTAATAACAGCAGGAACCAAGTGAACAGCGGTATAACTTGACTATCACTAGCTTTCGCTTAGTAAAAAGGTGTTAATATACACTCAAGATGCTTAAAAGGTATTTCGAGTTAGTTATTTATCATATGTAGCTGTTCTGTCAAATAAGATCGCCTCGTCAATTCCTGTAAACACAAATTCCTGCAACAAAATGATCTTTTAGTCAAAAAACTTTATTTAACCCTCCCTTCCCACGTTTAATTTGCATCCGACAACCTCTTCACATAGGAATTCGGAATGTTATGCGATCGTGGAACTAATGAAGAGGTGAATTTGGCACCAACTGTTATAGTTGTATATTACGTCGGAAAGCATGCGTTAATAGACGTAGAGTTTTAAAAAATTGCGGCAAAGTCACTAAATATGAAGTAATTTTTAAGATGTTTTAAATCTTTTAGGAGCGAACGGTGTCTATACTTGTAAGGCCCGGTCTGTTTAATCTAAAAACAAAAGCTTCAATCTTGGGGTCTTAGGCTATTGTGTACTGCATTTGGTATAATTCAGCTTATAATGTCTATTCTGTACGTTATGCAAAACTAATGCAATGTTTATAAAATACGTGCAGAAATGGTTTGCGGTACAGCGCTCGATTTAAATCTGGATGGGGTTCAAATCCCACCACCGGCCCACCAGATGAGGGACCACGTTCAGCTTCGCTGCAATATCCACTAATAAAAGATGCGTTTCCCGTATAAAACATTCGAAATAGTGCAACCAAATGCATTTTTGTTAACAATTCATAACAAAACATTTGTACAAAAAATTGGCTTACCATAACATCCAATTTTTATATCCACAATATTAATCTTCTTAAATTAATGTTGTACTATTAAAGCAAGTGCTACCAATACAATAATGCTTTATTCAATTTTTGTACAACATACCTGTAATATTTTTTTATAATCAAACAAACAATCAATAATTTCAGTTATTACAACGATAAGTAATATTTTTTCTCCGCTTCTTACTACCAAATTCTTGCTAATTGTATTATATTACGGCTTGAAAAATACTAGGTTATTTTATTTATTTTAAATTGTACAATGTTTTTTTCTAATAAGCACAAATTTTGTTTTCCATTTTTAAGTAATAATCCACATTGTCGAACTGTTCTGCTGTTGTTTCAACATTGTATTTATACTTAGTCTTAATTGTAAACGATTGTAAAAATATTGATTTTTGACTTATTTTTAAATAAAAATCATTATTTGCTACAAGAGGATAACTCCATTTTTAGCTGCATCATTTTACAGAATATTTTATTTAATTTGGTGGAGATAATTTCAATTAGATTAACGTCATTTTGAAAGAAATTATGCTACGCGTATATCAGTTCTTTTTTTATCGTAATTTTCATCAATATTATAAGTCAATTATAATGTTAACATTAGTGGTTAATTTTATTATTATTATTATTATTATTATTATTATTATTAGTAGTAGTAGTAGTAGTAGTAGCAGTAGTAGTAGTAGTAGTAGCAGTGGTAGTATTAGTGTATTACGGGAGACATTTTTATGGCAGTGAATATTGGGTAGAGAAGGCGAAATGGGCCACATTTAGTACCGTAATGGGAATCATATAAACGTGGATAATAAGTTGAAGTTACATAATTTTTTATAATAATTAGCCCACTATTATTTTGTGTACTTAATTTTATTAAAAAAGAACGATAACTAATCCTTAAAATTGATGTTAAACGCACATTTAAATCTGCCCTGATTGTTAAATTTTAAAAATTTGTAATGTGTTTAATCATTTGGTAACTGAAAAAATTGCATGTAATCCGTATTTTTATGAATAGTTGATTATAAATCATGTTAATCATTTTACTCCATTTTTAATTTTGCACCAGTTGATACTTTATTACTTACAATATATGTATATATAACTCCGCCCAGTTTGGATCAGAAATGATTTAATCTCGCCATTCCCAGCTTCCGATAAAGGAGGAGGGTTTAAGTGCGCAAGGCTAGCAACCTGGCCTCTGTAAAAAATTTATACTGCTACGGAAACAATACAAAAGGATGCCATTCCGGCAAACAACTGTAAAGAAGTGATCGCACGTATCTGGATGATAGAGTTGAATGAAAGCCGAAAAGAAGCTCAATCTTTAATTTGCAGAATCTTTAATGCCAACGAGACTTTGTTGTTGTTGTTGTTTTGTTGTAATTGTCTTATTGCCCCATGCTTATTTTTAAAGCAAAAGGGTCTTGTATAATATATAATTTTTTTAAATTATTATATAGTAATGTATATTTTATAATTTAAGGTGACGTTTTTCTTGTATGCTATGTAGTTCTATAGGAGAGGTTTTAGTTGAATAATCACTTTTTTGCGGTAATCGTTGTGAGAGTTGTATATATATATAATATTATACAAAACCCTTTGCTTAAGAATAAGCATAGGGCACAATATAACAATTACAGCAAAAACAACAACAACAATAACAAAGTCTCGTTGGCATTAAATATTCTGCAAATTGAAGATTGCGCTTTTTTTAACTTTCACTCAACCTTGTCATCTGGTAACTTTGCCATTCAGAAACGTTGTTGTTTTCCGGAATGACGTCATCTTTCATTGTTTCCGCAGCAGTAAAAAGTCTTGCATAGAGGCCAGGTTGCCAACCTGCGCTCAAACCCTCCTCCTTTATCTAGGCTTGTGGACTGGCTAGATTGAACTATTTCTAATCCAAACTAGGCGGAGTTCTCTCTATATATATATATATACAATGACACTAAGTCATAATCAATAAATGAGCCAGCCAACCAATCACAGTGAGGAAAGGCAGAATGATCTAGTTGTACAACGGTCGACTCGAACCTGAATAAACATGAGTTTGGCCAACACCAGCGACACTGAATGCAAATCCAAGTTTGCCTTTGCTATAATGTCCACTGTTGAAAGATGCGTTTCTCTTGTAAAACATTGAAATTAATAAAACTAAATAGAATGACTAAATAAATTTACTCCTGTAATTTTATATATTGTATGTCGTTTTTTTTATTTTGGTTTGTGGAACTGGTTTGTTAAAAAGTCAGAGTTTTCGGCATAATAGGTAGCTCACTGTAACGTCAATCTACCTAACATTCAAACATAACAGGTTCAATGCCGGATTGTAACTTGAATTGGTTTGATTACTACCAGTGGCATTAGAATGCGGACCCTTGTTTGACCTCGTTAAAATGTTTACTTTTTAAAAAATGTTTTATTGTAAGGCATTCTACCAGTAACAATCAATTGTTATTATTTATTTTAAATCTTTTTTGATCTAAAGATTATAGTGAAACAAAATTATTCCATATGATCTATTCCATGTGCCTCTAAAGATGATGCATATCAAAGATTATAATTCTATTTGAATTTTTCTAAACCTTGTTATCGGAATGGTACTGTTTTGCCGTTGTTTACCGAAATGGTGTCCTGTTGTGTTATTTTTTTGGCAATATTTTTATAGGAGCCAAACCCTTCTCCTTTACCAATCAGACTTGGAATCAGCTGGATTGAAGTTACAATCAAAGGGATAAATAAACAATAATGAGTAACTTACTCGTGTGAGTAAGTAAATGTCGTTCGAGCGAACTGTTCGAACTCAATTCACTGTGGCAAAAACAACACACGTGTTTACAATCGTCCGACTTGAAGGTACTTTGATGGACGTGCAAATGATTCGTCAAGTGACTGCGACTGATAATTTCGTCTTTCGAACACAGTGGACACCGAAATACTTCTACGTTGCCGCGCATTTCGTACGGTTGAATCTGCAATTTATTAGTCAAAGTTAGGTTGGTTTTGGTAAAGACAAAGTTGTTTGGTTTCAAAAAAAATTGGCTATGTTTTTTGGATTATTTGAGTATGAATTATGGATGATCTAGTGCACGAAGTTGGACCTGAGTCGGCATGGGGGTTCGAACCCCATCACCGGTTTACTAAAATGAGGGCCCACGTTCGGCTTTGCTAAAATGTCCACTGCTAAAAAATGTTTCTCGTAAAGCATTCAAAGTAATAAGCATAAAATAAAAACATATATATATATATATATATATAACTAAATAATGTACTTCAATGACATGAATATCGAAGTTATTGCAGGGATATGTTATGTATATAAACGTATGGCTGGGCTAAGTGTAAACATACACAAAAGATTCTTAAAAGATATTTTAATCTACGTATATTTTAAAATATGCAACTGTTGGAATTAAGAGCAACAACAAATTAAAATAGCGTGTCAATCTTTGCAAACAGTGGAGTCTCCACAAGAATGTCGTTTATCAATCGAGAATCTCTATCATACTGCCACATTTGTTACACTTATCAAGCTAACAAAATCAATTGTTTGATATGTTCTGCAAATATAGAAATAATGCAGAAATAATCCGTTATATTATTATTATTATTATTATTATTATTACTTATTATTATTATTATTATTATTATTGACATTATCATTAATATTATTATTATTATTATTATTATTATTATTATTATTATTGTTATGGTTGTCATTATTATTATTAACAATATTATTATTATTAATATTATTATTATTATTATTGTTATCGTTGTCATTATTATTAACAACATTATTATTATTAATATTATTATTATTATTATTATTATTATTATAATATTGATATTATCATTAATATTATTATTATTATTATTATTATTGACATTATCATTATTATTATTATTATTATTATTATTATTATTATTATTATTATTATTATTATTATTATTATTATTATTGACATTATCATTAATATTATTATTATTATTATTATTATTATTATTATTGACATTATCATTAATATTATTATTATTATTATTATCATTATTATTATTATTATTATTATTATTATTATTATTATTAATATTATTATTATTATTATTGTTATTATTATTATTATTATTATTATTATTATTGTTATTATTAATATATTATTATTATTATTATTGTTATTATTATTATTATTATTATTATTATTATTATTATTATTATTAATATTATTACTATTATTATTACTATTATTATTATTATTATTATTATTATTGTTATTATTATTATTATTTATGGAAGGCCTTTTGAAATACCATCACTCACCTTTACATCAGTACGATTACGCCGACACCCCGACTCAGAACTCAAATTGAACTGACTTTCCAAATTCAAAAACGAATTGTTCGAAGCACTTGTCGAATCGTGAACCGACGACAATTTGACTTCTTCACTGTCGCTCGAATGCGTCGCAACTGCCAATTGTTGTCCATTGCCACTCTCATCATTGTAATTCATATTTGTTTGACATAGAGCATTGGTGCATTGATGGTTCATTGTATTCTTGTCATGCACCAAATCATTGTGGAGCATTGAACCAGTTGCATTTGAATTGTCAACTTCTGTTTTAATTGTTCCATGATGATAATGTTGGCTGTTGGCAAAGTCAACCGGAGTGGAAGTAAGACGTTGGGGTTTATCAGTCAAGTTGTCGATATCAAAATTATGAATGGGAGAATTTATTTCGGTCAAGTCGGATTCCAATTGGTGGGTTGATAAACGTGTACAAAACGCATCCCTTCTTTCCTGTTCCTGTTGTTGATGATGTTGTTGTTGATAGGCATAGGTGTATTCACAATTATTTGGAAACATCCACGGGTGATAGTGATTTTTAAAACTTTCCAAATGTGTTGTAAGATTGGCCAAATTCTGGAAGGGGTATTAACAAAATTATTGCAAATTTTTTATAATTTTGAGCAAAAATATGAGAAGAAATTGAACAATTTGTTGTAAAAACACTTTCATGATTGGATTAAAAATAAGTCGAGCGCGGGAATGAACATTTATCACTTTATTAATGGAGTTTTAAGGGATTACTTGTTTTAGAATTGTCAGATTCACTTCAATAATAAACCATCAGGTTTTTAAGTCAACCAGGAACACTGTACAGCTGTTTCATCCTTATTTGGAATGATCAACAGCAAATTTTACATGAAATTGAACCCACGCCCTATCTGGTGTCATGCCATCGCCTTAAACCACTGAGCTACGGACAGATAATCTTGGACCTGTAAAGTTATTATTTATAATAAATCTGATCAATTGGAATTGATAATTCCAAATAAAGATGAAACAGCTGTACAGTGCTCCTAGTGGTATTTATTATTGAATTGAATCTAACAATTTTAACGATTTAACACTTTTATTATATTTTGTCATCCGTTCGATCGCCAATAGATGCGGGCCCACGTTTGTAAAACATTTAAAGTAGTAACAGTTTGAGAGATCAAAGAAAGGGAGTTAGTATTTAACTAATTGTGGGTTTGATCGTACAAATATTTTCCGTCAAACAGTCAAGCAACAAAATTTATAAAAATAATTCTCAAGTTTTTCATATTTTAATTATTTTAAAACTTGTTTATATGTATCCTGGTTTGTTTTTAGAATTGATTAGATTCACTTGAATAATAAATTCACTAGGTTTTCAAATTAACCAGAAGCACGTTATAGCTGTTTCATCCTTATTTGGAATCATTAGTAGCACATACCTTTCAAGTTTTACACAGACACATGAACTTGAAACCACGTCCTAACTGCTGTCAGACCAGTGCCTTAACCACCGAGCTACGGGTGGATAAACTTGGACCTGTAAATTTATTATTTATAGTGAATCTGATCAATTCTAATTTCCCAGTGTCCATAAAACTGACAATTCTAATATAACAAATCTAAAAAAACAATTTAAAATTCATTGATAAAAAAAATTTCAAGTTTTCATATTTTAATTATTTTAAAACTTGTTTGAAACCAACTTTATGCGCACAAGCATCGATTTTATTTACATTACTTAGAAAAGGTACACAATTTATAAAATAAAATGTAAAACATTTTTTTGAATTTCATTTTTGCAATTAAAGAGAATATTAAAAAATAATTCATTTACAATTTATGTTTTCTAATGTTTTTATTTAAAAACAGTGACTTACCGAAAATACGAATTTATTTCCAAACGATGCATTTAACACAGAAGGCAAATTGTTTTCAATCATTGTAGAAGGTACCAAAAAAATCTAATGAGGCTATATATATATATATATATATATATATATATATATATATATAGGGAGATTTAGTCAATATGAGGTTTATGCCCATAAAATAAAAAATATTCTTTGTGTACTCATGTTTGCCTATGACAGGCTAACGTTTTCTGCATCCCATCTGCTCTATTACAATAGATGGTATACTCGTGAATGGGTTAGCCAATTGAAATAAAGGGTAGAGAAAATTATTCTACTCATGTCCTTTAGCCGTTTGATGAATGGAAAGCGACTTTTTACACTAAAAACCTTTCTACTCAACTTGCAGAATAAATTTTAAATTATTATTTCATTTAAATTCACTTAATATTTAAAAACATTTCCTATTTAGAATGAGGAATATCTAAAAATACCCTACTCCATTTTACAAAATGTTTATAAATTTTCCTCATGTATAAAAAGCAATAAAATAACTTTGAATGTGTGCTATTATTACTATTGGCTGCAACAAATAAAATTCTATTTAGGGTTGTAAAAATCGAATTAACTAAATATATACATGTCTAACTCCGCCTAGTTTGGATTAGAAATGATCCAATACTTGTTAATTAGCAATGCTCAATCTTTAGTTATTATCTCACGTTAAAATATGATCAATACAATACGATGATAATGTCAAGTACAGTAGTGAATGCTACTCACAAGCACTAAATATGTGATCATTATCATCAACAATATCGACAAATATATTGAACAACCAACTCCGCTTAGTTTGGATTCGAAATGATTCAATCTAGCCAGTCCCAAGCCTGATAAAGGAGGAGGGTTTGAGCGAGCAAGGTTAGCAACCCATTCTGTGTAAAAAATTGATACCGCTACGAAAACAATCAAGAGGACGTCATTCTGGCAAACAACGGCAAAGAAGTGATTGCACGTATCTGGATGACAGTTACCAGATGACAGTGTTGAGTGAAAGCTGAAAGGAAGCTCAATCTTCTATTTGTGCAGAATCTTCAATGCCAATGGTTCCCTTGTTGTTGTTGTTGTTGCTTTAAGGTAATTGTTTTCTTATTGCCCTATGCTTATATTTAAAGCAAAAGGGTTTAGTATAATATATAATATATAATTATACATGTCTTGTCCAAGTATGGGAGTATAGAGTATCCAATTAAACAAAACCATTTTTTGTATTTTATATGATAATAGTAGGAAAAAGATCAGTAATAAAAGTAGTAATCATAACAATGTTAAAATGTTTTTACTATTATTACATTTTATATAATTTTTACTACTTAAAATGTTTTACGAGAAACGCATCTTTCAGCAGTGGACATTTTAGCGAAGCCAAACGTGGGCCCGCATTTTGTGCAGATATTAGAGATACAGCTCATGTACAAACAGGTTTGAATCGAGCCCTGTACCACTAGACCATTTCAGCACATTACTTTTAATAATAATAATAGCAAATTACACACGTTAGTGAAGTATCATTATTTCACATATTGTACAATTGCAAATGTGATCACTAATACTAATTAAAAATATTCCCAAATATTCTTAACATATTCTTTTGAATACTTTTTTATTTCTAAGAAAACACAAATTTCGATTAACTGTTTAACTTATAAAAACATTTAAAATTTATAACTATGAAAAAAAATAAACGAAGAATATGTAAAAGTAAATGACAGGTGAATATACATAATTTTAAGGTCAATTCAAAATACACTCTAAACAATTCCACTTAAGAAGAACTTATTAACTTTTAATAACCTGTACTGTTTGTTATGCAATTAAAATGTATATATGTAAAGAAGTATAATAAACAGTTAAATCTCATTATTAAGATTATTTTTATTAACTTTTTAATAAGCACAAAATTTATGAAACAGGTAATCAATTTCAAGTGTGACTATTTTCAATTAAAGCTAATTTAATAATTATTTAAATTTTGTTAATGCCACGAGAATAAATAGTGTGAAATAAGTTTTTCAAAATCTAAAATTTTGTCTGTTTTATTTATTAACTATACACCGAGTAAGTAAGTAAGTAAGTAAGTAAGTAATAATACACATGCTGTAGGGGTAGAACATTCCGTTTTATAGAAAATTAGAAATAAAACTGAATTTAGCCCAGTCTTAAACCTGAATAAAGAGGTTTGGCAGCAGGAAAGGCATCCGGAAATAAAAAACAATATGCTAAAATTAGTTAATTGATATGATGTTTCCCTCATAAAAAGGGAAAAGCTGTAAAAGAAGAAGATAATTGGGTAGTTGAGTTCAAAACTAGGTGAACATAGGTTGAAGTATCACTGATATTAACTTCACATCTTTGTTTGAATATACCAAATATTCACTTTATTATATTAATGATTATTATTATAATAACAGCAATAATAATAATAATAATACCACTACTACTACTACTACTACTACTACTACACCAATGGTAATAATAATAATAATAGCAATAATAATAATAGTAATAATAATAATAATAATAATAATAATAATAATAATAATAGTAATAATAATAATAATAATAATAATAATAATAACAATAATAATAGCAATAATAATAATAGTAATAATAATAATAATAAAATAATAATAATAATAATAATAGTAATAATAATAACAATAATAATAATAGTAATAATAATAATAGTAATAATAATAATAATAATAATAATAATAGCAATATAATAATAATAGTAGTAATAATAATAATAATAATAATAATATTAATAATAATAATAATAATAATAATAACAATAATAATAGCAATAATAATATAATAATAATAATAGTAGTAATAATAATAGTAATAATAATAACAATAATAATAGCAATAATAATAATAATAATAATAGTAATAATAAGTAATAATAAGAAGAAGAAGAATAGTAATAATAATAGTGATGCTTCTAATTTGACTATAATTAACTCAACGCACTTACATTCATTGATAAGAGCAAAATCAATTCAAATTTTAATTTTATTAATATGTTTTAATATTAACAAATATTTTAATTGTAACGTTGTACCAAAAATATTGCTTAAATAATAAATAGAATTCTACCGTCATACAATAAGCTTCATATTTTATAAACACCATTAAAGTCGGTTGTAAAAGGAAGCAAATTCGGACGCTAACAAGTAACAAAAAGACGCCATTTCCAGATCATTACAGCGAAAAAGTGAAAGCATGATTCCAATAATAGTTTGAAAGTAAATACAATAACATGAAGCAATCATTTTTCTCATCAAAGCGAAAAGTTTAAAATGTATTTTGCATTAAGCCTACCATAGAAGTCTTATGTAAGTTGGTAAACCTATGCAATATACCAAAACCTATATTGTAAAAGCCTTAGTGGAAGGGATTATTTACTTGTTTGAAAACGGTAGTAACGTACAGCATTTGAGGACATTGATTTGCCCATCAAAATTAGTAGACAAAATATTGATCTGTTGATTCCTTTACACATCTGGGAAGCATTATTGGTAAAAACGGAAAAACCGAAATTGATGTTAAAGCCAGACTTGGAAAAGCAATGTCAGTCTTCAATAGACTCAAATCAATGTGGTCATGTTCTTCCATTCGCCTAAAGACAAAACTTTGTTTGTACGCAACAATAATCATTCCTACGGCAATATATGGGAGTGAAACGTGGAAACGTACGGACAAGATTGATAAGATGGTGGATGTTTTTCATCGCCGGTGTTTTAGAAGTATTTTAAAGATTACCTGGCGCGATCACATTTCAAATGATAAGATCATAAAAAGAACTGACTCTCGTTCACTCCATGACATCATTACAATTAGACGAAGAAAATTACTTGGTCAAATTCTACGTTTACCGCCCAAAAGACCAGTAAGAACGGTTTTGGAATGGACAATTGTAAATGGTAAAAAAAAGGTTGGCAGAACAAAGAAACCTTGGCTAAGAACTATTCGGGAAGATCTAATTGAAATGACTGTTTCATGGGCCCAAGCAAAACGTTTGGCACAATGTTCAAATACATGGAAACTTTTTGTTGTCTCATGTTCTCTTTGAATTACGGAACTTTGATGTTAATTTTTGCTGTAATTGTTATCATGCTTATTTGTTTTAAAGCAAAAGGGTTTTGTAATAATAATAATTTAATAATTTCAGGACATTGGACAATTAGCACTCATCAGATTCACTATCAATTAAAAATTTACAGAGGCAGTATCAACCACCTGTAGATTACTGGCCAAAGCTTTAACCAGACATCAGATAGGAATTGGTTTGACGTTTGTGTAAAATTTAAAACATATGTAGTGCTAATAATTCCAAAAAAAATGCAACAGTTTTACCAAGTGGATGTACTTTTTAGTGAATCCATAATAAACCTGTAGAACGATTATTATTCACAACTCATTCAACTTGGCATACTGCCAAGACGATTGCATAGTTAACAGCGTGTGTATGGATGGATGGATGGGTGATTCAAATTAACGGCTCATCAACTGATACAAGACACACAATCAACTATTGTCTAATCCCCCCAATATAATTTAGTTACTGGTCAATCATTACCCATATTAAATAATTGTGTGTGTGTGTGTGCGTGTTACTTACGTATGTTGTTCCTTTGTGTATCGTAATCATAATAGCGGTAGTAATGGTATAGAGCAACAAGCATCTGCTTGTTTTATTACGGAATGTGTGTGTCGGAATGGCAGGGTGTTGGGACGATTTGAAACAAGTGAATCAAAACAGAAACATGGTAATTATTGTCAACTAATGGCCATCTATCTATAGTGAATCAATAAAGATCGGTAACAGAATGTGAGTTATTTAACCTTGACAACAATCACGATTGACAAACAATGGAAGAAGAAAAAGCGGAGAGAAGTTGCAACAACAACAACAACAAATAAGGACAACCCGTGGTGTGCATTGCGTGATTACATCCCATATTAAACTTTGTGTGTGTATGAGAACAGTTTCTTAAATTTCTGGATCAACAAACAGACAACAATGAAAGGGTGTTGGTTTATTTTGAACAATTATGGTTTGAATTTCGGTGATGTTCAAGTTTAATTTTTATGTTTTATGGATGTTATCATATAGATATAGATAAGTATTTAACGATCATTTTTATTGCGTCATGTTGATATGATGTTGTGATCAAAATATAAATAGAATAATACACAATTTTGCATACAAAACAAGTGACTACAATTAATTGCTATAGCAACGTCTTTTGAAAGATAATTTAATGTTTTCATGTTATGTATATACGGTGGACAATCCCAAGTTTGGTTGAGAAAGTAGGAAGACTTGAGCGCAAAATCAGGAAATTAACTTCAGTGAAAAATATTGTCAAGAAAGCATCACAAAGAGACACCATTTCATTCAACTATGGTAAGGGAATGAAAGGAGCATGATACTAACAACGCGGTTTAGCGAAATCCAAACAGACTTTTACGACATTTAAAGTCAAATATATAATGTACAATTATATAGAATAGTCTTTTTGTAATATATATATATATATATATATATATAATACTACTTTAAATGTTTTACAGAAAACGCATTTTTTAGCAGTGGATATTTTAGCGGGGCTGTACCGCTAAGCTACCCCGGCATATATATATATATTCCTATCAAAGTAGGAATTGTTCCACCTACGCATTCATTTGAACTAATTTGGACATCTCACAGTACAAGTTGTGCCTTATAATGACTCATTCTATGTATAGCAATTTTGAATATTTAAAAAAAAAATCACATGCATACTATATAGACTATATTTATATTCATTAACATATGACATTCTATTTCATTTTGATTCCATTATTTGTACTACTACTTTTTTTATATTGATGGTAAAAATGTATTTATGCTGAATGTATCTCTAGTGAGATATTAAAGCTTAATAATAATTATTATAATAATATATATATATATATATTCCAAACTTGAATGTAAGTTTTGCAAAAATTAAAATTGCACTTGCAACACAAAACGTGTATCTTTGTTAGGCTATTTACTAAAAAATATTTTTCACGATAAACATTTAAATAAAAAAGATTACAAACTAAAATATGTATATTTTAAACATTAACTTTTCATTTAAGATTATTTAACATGAGAAATACTTTTAAATGTTGAAAATTTTCAATATCATTCCAACCTCAAGTAGTAGCTGAAAAACGTTTTTGCTAACTTAAACGTTTACTGTAAACGTTTAAAAAGGATTTGACATTGATACATTAAACAGTTCGTTTAATTACAAAGTTTACTTAATATTAATATCTCAACCAATTATTGTATTCATTAAAATGTATGTATGTATTACAATTATTATTAGTCCCACGTCCGGTTAACAAAGGATAAAAATTATTGCTTAAGGTCAGTAGCCTGGTTCTTTTAGAAATATTATTACGGTACAGTGCTCGATTTGGACCTCGGTGGGCATTAGTACGAATCCCACCACCGGTACTAAAATGCGGGCCGATGTTTGGTTTCACTAAGGTTTTACGTAAAAAATTCAAAATAATAAACATAAAATAAAATAAGTGAAAAGTGCCAAATATTCTTAATATCATAGCAGGTCAATGTGAGAGTCAATGCTCAAATTATTTTTTTAGTTTTTACGAAAAACAATTTTTATTTTATGTTTGCCACTTCGAATGTTTGCACGAAAAACATCTTTCAGCAGTGGACATTTTAGCGAAACCGAACGTGGGCCGGCATTTTAGTGCCGAGGTCCGAATTCGAGCGCTGTACCGCTAGACCACCCCGGCACGGATATTTATTATTATTCGCAAAAAACATTTCCCAACAAATACACATATTAGCACTAGGAAAACCACAATTCATTTCATTTTATTTTTACCATATTTTTATGAGAGTTACGGTCAGTTTGGTTGACGTTCTGGTAATACATACTGGGCCTTAGAAACACCGTAACCAGTCTCAAATCTGATTAGAAAAAAAGAGGATTTAAGCCCAAAATAAACAACTTGATGAATATACCATTTCATTACAACACGGCAAAGAGGTAAAAGAAGCATAATTCCGATAACGGGGTTTGGCAAAAATCCGAATATAATTTTAATCCTCAATACTAAAAATATAATGTACATTCGTTCATTCTTTGTGAACAGTGGCGACGTCACAAGGATACCGTCTACCAGCCAAGAAACTTTGTTATTCTTCTACGTTTGTTACGCTTATCAAGCCATCGAAGTCGATCGTTTGCTATGCCGTATAAATATGAAAAATAATACAGAGGTGATCACGTTACTAACCAAAATGAATAAATGAATTCATATGGAACAATCTGATGTTGCTCCATGCTTTACTGAGATAAAGAATTTTAAAATAAATAAATTTGAACAAATAAGGTCAGTCAGAGCACAGCCATTCCGTTGGTTTATTTAATCAACATACGCACGTACAAACAATTCATTGTTGATATTTTTAGGGTTGGTTGATAGGAAATACACTAGCTGTAATAGATGTAACTCCGCCTAGTTTGGACCAGAAATGATTCAATCTAGCCAGTTCTAAGCCCAAGGTTAGCAACCTGGCCTCTGTAAAAAATTCATACTGCTACGGAAACAATGTAAGAGGACGCCATTCCGGCAAAGAAGTGATCGCAATATCTAAAGATGCGAAAGCAGCATAATTCCAATAACGGGATTTGGCAAAATCAGAATATACTTTCAATATTCAATATGAAAGATATTGAAAATCAACTATGTAATGTACATGGATGTGGAACAATCTTGCGTTGTCCCATGCTTTACAAAACTAAAGAGTTTGGAAATAAATAAATAATGATGCTGGTTTAGTTACGAAACAAAACAACAAATAAGTTGGGCAGAGTAAAGCGATCGATTTGGACATGGGGGTTTGAATTTCACCACCGGTCCACTAAATGCGGGCCCACGTTTGGCTTTGCTATAATGTATTCACAGCTGAACGATGCGTTTCCCGTGTAAACATTCAAAGTGGTAAAGTGATTAATTAAAGAAACACTATTTCCTTTTTACAAAACAATTTCGATAACACGATTGAGTGTACAGTTGGACAAAAACTCAATCCTCGATGTGCTGAATCTTTAATGCCAAAACTTTAAAGTACATCTACATAGAACAATGTGGTTGTCTTCACAGAAAAGTAATCGTGTGTAACTAAATAACTTTACTCTAACTGATTTCAAGTTTGTGTCAAAAAAAAAGGAAGAAAGCTAGCCTTAGGTTGATCGATACGAGAATTCAAACTCATAACAAGTCTGTCACAATTCATTTTTTTTGCAAAATACAATTCACAACATAACAACACGGAACAATGCATCGTGGACTTTAACCGGATTAATGCAGCTAGTTTACAAATCAGTTCCGGGGTAGTCTAGTGGTACAGCGGATCTGGGTGGGCATAGGTTCGAATCCCACCACCGGCACTAAAATGCGAGCCCACGTTTGGCTTCGCTTAAACGTTTACTGCTGAAAGATGTTTCTCGTAAAACATTCAAAGTAATAAACATAAAATAAAGATGCGTTTGCCGTAATATATTTTAATAAAGAAACACACTGTAGGCAATTGTTATTATTTAAAAGATCGGAATATTACAACCAAGTTATTTATTGATCTAAGACAATACCAGCATAATACCCACATTTGCTTGTACAAATGCACATAATTGGCGCCTGTTTTGCAAAACTATTCCCACTATTATTATCTTGCAAAAATTGGAATTACAAACTGCTCATTCAACTCGTTGGTAGTGGTGGCTTTTTGTAAAAACACGTTCGTAATTTATTCGTGTACATGCTTGGGCACGATAAAATGACACAGATACATTTGCAAAAATTAATTAAAGATTGGCAATTTTTTAAAATGCGGGTTGTAATTGAGCACCAATACAAAATGTAATTGCATTTTTTGTAATTGAAAAGAACCCTTTGATAAATTTTAAAATGGTTTTTCGGTTTATTGAAAGAGGCATTTAAATATAAATAATATTGCTTAAATACAATCCTGGAATAATTGTATAGTGCAATGCGGATAGGGATGTTGTCATCTGTTGTGATACTGATTTGTGTATTGTTCATCTGTTGTAGACATCAAATAATTCATATGACAAACCGGATTTTTAAGTTAACGTTCAAGAAATTGAAATATCTGACTTTGAAGACGAGTGTCTATTAAAAAATGTATTGAAGGTTAGTCCATTTGGAGTTTGATATTTTTATTCCATAGTTATTTCGCTCTGAAGAGCATGGAGCAACGTGAGATTGTTCCACAAGATTGTAGAATAACATTTTGGCTTTAAAGATTAAAGATGGAAATTCTTTTGGAATTTGTTAAACCCCATCATCAGAATTATAATGCTTTCACTTCTTTGCCTAGGGGCACCTAGTCCAGGATGCACCACGTGGAGGACTAACAGTCAGGAATATCACCATTATTGGAAATTGAGACTTTATAAGCATTACTCAAATCCTCAGGGTTATTAGCATTATTATTATTATTATTATCATTATTATTACTGTATAATTAACTTATGTGCTTCACTACAAGTAACTTTCAGTATACAAAATGCGGTACAATTACAATATGACTTAATTAGTAGTAATAATAATATTTTAGCAAAAATAAAAAATTAAATACTCCATCAGCGCTCAAGCATAATTTTATTTATTATTTTATTTCACAACCCTTTTGTTCTAAAGAGCTCGAGGCAACGTAAAATTGGTTCATAAAAATTAAATTGCTGACATTGAAAATCGTGTTTATGGAAGATGGAAATTTTATTCGGATTTTGTTAAACCCCATCATCGAATTATAATGCTTTCACTTCTTTGCCGTAATTTAACGAAATTATGCCTTCTTGTTGTTTCTTTACATATGTTCGTCTTTTACAGATAACTAATTATGCGCTCAACCGGACTGAGGACCAGCAGTTGAAACAGAATTTTCAAAAATTATAAACATTATCGACGAACGTTATTTGCTTAAAAACGAACTGTAGCTGGCATGACAATGAATATTTATACCCAAAGGTGTCCTTGTGTTGGTTCTTTAACAATATTTTTACACGAATGCTGACTTATCAGACAAGAAACTGTTATTTTTCTGCGTTTTAAAAGTATCTTTCAATTACAACCATTTAAATTAGATAACTACAGTAGTTGTTCAACTTAAATGTGCTTTTCTATTCGTCTACACACATTTCTGTATTTATTTACGTATATTTTTAATATTGCAAGCACATTCAATTTGTAAAATACCATTTAGATTATAATTCATAAATTGTAAATCATCTATGCAGATGATTTTTGTGACAGTTGGTGACTTTCTAAAAACACCGATTTTTTGTCAGGATAATTTCTTTTATCTAGATGCTATTTGGAAACTTTACAATTGCATTTTGTATGTTTGAGTGATACCACTCTAAATTAGACTTGGCTAAGCGTAGATGGAAGTATCGGCACTACAAATGTAAACCTTCGTTTGACCTCGCCTAATGTGTCACTCCTTGAAAGTACGTTTCCCATAAAACATTCAACCATTAATAACCAAATAAATAAATAAAAAATAATTCCACATGGAAGCGTTGTGTTGGACACTAAAAAAAGAATTAATTTAGTTAAAAGGAGATTTTCCACACTATGAGTAACTTAATACTGGCTGTACACATAAACCCTCCTCCTTTCTCAACAGAGACTTAGAATTGTCTAAACAGAGTAAACGCTCAAATGGTTTAGTGGTACAGCGCTGAACTTAAACGTGGGTAGGCACGGGGTTCGAGTGCCACTACTGGCACCAAATGCGGGCCCCCATTTGGTTTTTCTAAAATGTCCACTTGCTGAAAAATGTAAAGCATTTAATCGATAATAATAATAACAATAATTCAAAGTCTACGGTATTGTAAACTACAAAATAACTATATTGTTTATAAATTTGACTTATTTTACACGACAAAAAAAATTATCATTAATAACACAAACAATTTATGAACTTACATATTCAAAGATGTGATGTTCACTTATTCACACATAAATAAAAAATAAATTTTGAGACGTATATATATGTCTTTGGTGCATACATAATTGTATAATCACACCCAAACACATATATTAGGTCTCAATGCCATTTTCACTATGCACAACATAATTTTGTTCTTAGTCTTGTATAAATTCCCACGGATGGCATACATTACAAGTGGAACCAGCTATATATTGCACAATCTATCTTTGCTAATTATTATTTATTTATTTCAAAAAAAAAACAAATTGATCAGAACTTTCGGTTTAATTCACAATCGCATCTTTCACAGCCCAATGCTACTTTATGCAAAGCTTGATTTGTCTAAAATCACACACACAACCACCATGATAATATTGATATATTGAAATTAAGTTGACTGTTTACAATTCGCCAAGATGGTTGCTTTGAATGCATTGAAAAAAAACACATAACATAAATTCGACGTGTAAACAGCTACTATCATCAGCATGTAAATGATGTGTGCATGCGTGTGTGTACGCATCAAGACTCATTATGCAAATTGAATTAATTCGAACGTTGGTGCTAGTAGTATTAAATTGGTGTAAAAAACACAATTTGGTATTTTTTTTTACAGGAACTACTAAGTAAATATTTAGTTGAATGGATTTGAATTACCCTACCGGCCAAATGTAAAAGCTTGTCTAAAACTCCACTGTGCCGGGGTGGTTTAGCGGTACAGCGCTCGAATTTGGACCTCGGTGAATATGAGTTTGAATCCCACCACCATTCTACTAAAATGGGGGCCTATGTTCGGTTTCGCTAAAATGTTCACTGCTGAAAGATGTTACTTGTAAAACATTCAAAGTAATAAACATTAAGAAAAAATACAATAAAATTCAAATTATATATATATATATATATACATCATTTAATAATTTTGAATTATTTAAAATAGACAAAAATTTTGGTGACGTAATCATAATCTTTTTTATTATTTTAACAGCAAAGAAAGCAATTGATCCCAATGGTTTGACAAGCATGAAAAACGTAGAAGAATAAGAAAGATTCTTGGCTGGTAGACGCCAATTTTTTAAAAGGTTTACAAAGCACCTTGATTTTTTGTCACAATTATCGCCCATATTTTTTAAAGTTACCTTTTAACTACCCTGTGTGTATACTTCCACTCATCCGCTAAAGTTAAAACTTAGTTATGCCGCTGTGCAGTTGATCCGTGCAGTATTAGTCTAAATGTTTGAATGAAGCTAGTTCAAGATGCATTACGTAGAGGTGACAATTAGGAATGTTGCTTCAAAATTATACTAATTGTTAATAATTTAAATCAAAACATTTTATTTTATAAATAGAATTCCCAAATGTCCAGAGCCTCCGTTAGTTATCTACACGGTAAGAAGCGCTTTTAACAAAATATTACTTTAATGATCTATGTCTCAAACAAATTATTCACTAATAAAAACATGATAACGTGATGCAATTAATTGAACACTAGTGACACATGAATCAACCTTATTTAATTTACAATAAATTGTCAAATGTTGACAGGATTTGGCAAAATATTCTGTTTTTACAGCTGCACAAGTCTTAATTTTAAAATTGCAAAATTGTGTGCAGGACTGTGCTTTAATGTTTAAAAATATTTAAAAATGTGAAAAGAAAAGTTTTCATATCTTTTGGATTACTCAAAGCAGGTGTCATTGCAATGGAGTGCATACCTACTTGAAAATTATAAAAGATAATTGTCAAAAAAAGGAAAAATAAGCCTGTTTATAAAATAATAAAATTAATTTCAAGACTTGTTGTAAAAGGTAATTTTGGAAGCCATTTTGTAGTTTACAATTATACTTATTTTACACATGTTTCAGCTGTCTGTAATTAACTTAAACTGAAAATACTTACAACGAACTGTGTACATATTTGAGAAATAAAGATACTGCGTTACCCACGCCATTCAAACAAAGTAGAGTATAATTGCCCTCAGAGAAAATCAGAAATGAAATCTAGCCAGTCCCAAGCCTGGATAAAGAAGGAGCGCAACGTTAGCAACATGGCCTCTGTAAAAAAATATTTCTATAGAAATAATAAGAGGACGCCATTCCGGCAAATAACGTCAAAAAAGTAATCGCACGTATCTGGATGACAGGGTTACACAGA
The DNA here is from genome assembly GCA_025895645.1 of Cardicola forsteri. Taxonomy (NCBI): domain Eukaryota; kingdom Metazoa; phylum Platyhelminthes; class Trematoda; order Strigeidida; family Aporocotylidae; genus Cardicola; species Cardicola forsteri. The sequence goes on along the minus strand of JAKXYG010001105.1, from coordinate 194,095 downwards.
TGACAGAGTCGAGTGAAAGTCGAAAGAAAGTTCAATCATCGATTAGACAAAGAAAATCACTTGGTCAAATTCTACGTTTACCGCCAGCATGAATGATTTTGGAATGGATTATTGAAGATGGTAAAATAAAGGTTGGCCCATAATCATTCGGAATGATCTAATTGAAATGAATGCTTTATGAGATCAAACAAACATTTCGGTAAATTGTTCGAATACACATGAAAACATTTTGTTGTTGTTTCTTTCTGCTACTGTTATCCTGTTACCCTATGCTTATTTTAAAGTAAAAGGGTTTTGTAATAATAATAATAATAATGATAATAATGTTTTACTATATATATATATATATATATATAATAATGATATATATATATATATATATTAAAGCGATTTAATGAAATTGACTTTGATAATACTACACTTTAGTAGGCATTGGTTTGAATTACACCACCGACTTAATAAATGCGGGCCCACGTTTGGCTTTGCTAAGATATTCACGGTTGAAAACATTTAAAGTAGTAAAAATAAATGAATAAATATATAAAATAATAATTTTTCGGATTAAATTAGTTGTTAAAAATTATTACCAAATCGGGAAAACGGCAGTATGTAAAAATATTGTGTTTTTAAACGTTTATAATTTAAAATTGTACTAGTGACATCAGTTTTATAAGACATAACTTTTTTACAAGTTAAATATTTATTGACCAGTACATTAATACTTGTAATCATTTTGTTATCTCATGTTCTCTTTGAATTACGAGACTTTGATGTTAATTTTTGCTGTAATTGTTATCTTATTGCCCCATGCTTATTTTTTAAAGCAAAAGGGTTTTGTAATAATAATAATAATAATAATAATAATAATCATACATTAATACTGCAAAAATTGATATATCATGTAACTCAATATCTACTACCAGCACTAAATTGGGAGCCTTTGTTTGGCTTTGCTAATATGTTCGTTTACTGGAAATGTTTTCCGTAGAACATATGTTGAATTATGTAAATAAATTATCATTAGTTTTTACACACCCATAAACTGGAACCCACGCAGTATTTGGTATCAGTCCAGCGCCTTAACCATTGAGCTATGGGTGGGTGAATTCAACTCTGTAAATTTATTATTTATATTATTAGTAATATTAATAACAATGGTAATAGTAATAATAGTAGTAATAAAAGTCTAACAGTACAGCTCTCAATTTGGACCTGAGTGGGCATGGGTTCGAATCCAACTTCCGGCACTAAATAGGGAGCCTTTGTTTGACTTTGCTAAAATGTTCGCTTGCTGAAACTGTTTCCCGCAGAACATATATATATATATATATATATATATATATATATATATATATATATATATATATATATTTAGTTGCTAAATTCTGTAGATATTTTATTTATTATTATATATTATACAAAATCCTTTTGCTTTAAAATAAACATGGGGCAACAAGACAACAATTACAGCAAAACAACAATAACAAAGTCTTGTTGGCATTGAAGATTCTACGCAATCAAAGATTGAGATTATTTTCGGCTTTTACTCAACTCTGTCATCAAGATACGTGCAATCAGTTCTTTGCCGGGATGGCGTCCTCTTGTATTGTTTCCGCAACAGTATACTTTTTTTTACAGAAGCCAGGTTGCTAGCCTTGCGCGCTCAAACCCTCCTCCTTTATCCAGGCTTGGGACTGGCAAGATTGAATCATTTCTGATCCAAACTAGGCGGAGCTTTTTTATTTATTAACTGTTTTGCCAATTTTAAACAAATGATTTCATCGTTTTGTTCTTCTTTTATTTCTTATCGTATTATTTTTAAAATAAACTTTTTTATTTTTTTCTTAAATTAGAATTTTTTGAATAAAAAATATTTAAAATTGGGCTTAAATGTTTTTTTGTGTAGCCAATATAATTATTTTTTATTTATTAATTTTGTTTTTATAAATGTAAATATAGTTGAAAACAGTTCATGCATGTACAAGTGTAAGTACGCATATAAAAGGATATTTTAACTTTATCTACTTTATGTAAAATACGTTTACAAAGTTGTGTTTTGTGTAATACTTATAAAAATGTATCTTCAATTTTACATTTAATAAAATTAATACAAATTCTTATTGCATTATGTTTACCAGTATAATTATGTATAGTTTATAACCCTAATAACTATTTATTTATGTTTGCTACTTTAAATGTTTTACGGGAAGCGCATTTTTGAGCAGTGGATATTGCAGCAAAACCGGAAATGGGCCCGCATTTAGTGGGCCAGTGGTGCGATTCTAACCCCTTCCCACTTATGTCCAAATCGAGCACTGTACCACTAGACTACCTCGGTACACAATGTCATCTATGTTTACCAAAAACGTTAAAGATTTTGGAGATATAACCGTTTACATGTTCTTGAACATCACTTTACAAATAGAAAAAATTAAAAAAAAACCAATATTTTAAATTAGACACAATTCAAAAAATAAATAGTGAAACATTAAGCATTCCTGATTCGAACTCCGCTTAGAGACGATTAAAAACGAAGCCATTTAGTCAGTCCCTGGATAAACGAGGCAATTTTGTTGGATGTAAAAAACCCACGGCAAAACTTGTTAATAGTAATAGTATTTCAAATTGGTTCAATAAAAATAAAAATAATAATAAATATAAACATTCCTATTAAATTTATAAAATATAAAATTGCATTACTGTTTTTCCGTACTTACTTTTACTGGGTTTCACTTGCTTTCGTCTGGAAGTCATAATTTTAAATGTCGTGTCGTGGTACTAGAATTATGTAAATATAATTCTTTTTCCCTCTCTCTTTCGATATATGTTAGCCAATTAGTTGAGCATGTATCCCCACGATTACTAATAGCAGGTGTATGCCTATTTTATTCCATATTGTAGAAGAGTAGATAGAAAAGGGGGCAAGTCATTGATTATTGGTATACAATACAAATCACTCTAAAATTCTTAACTCATTTTTATTAGGGTGGAATTATACAGTTTAAGACTTTTGCAAAAGACAAGCACTTATGAACACACACAATTGTAGAGCTACAAACATACACTTCCCTAATAACACTACCCCCTCCCTCCCAAAATACTAATTAAGTTATTGAAGTAGATTTAACCAATTCTGTTATATTGACACTTTACCACTCACATACATACAATCAACATGAAATAGAGGGTAGATTCAACAATATTTTACAAAAATGAAGTGTGCCTCATGGACACACTTTCAAAGTCAGTTATGTGTGAGCAAGCATGCTCATGCTATGCAATTATTATTGTACAATAATGAGTTTTTTTCCCAAATTGTGTGTCCAAATATGAGGAGTACACATTAAACCTAATTACTACCAAAAAGGGAATAAATCGGTGTGATACATATTGGTTTGTCATAAATTACAAACAACATTGTGCAATTAATTAATTATTTTCGTATTTGTAAATCAAAATATCAGTACTGATCTATATATATATATATATATATATATAATTTGATGTAAATTAATGATACCGTGACCACCTGTGGGAATAAAGAGGTCAGGTTGCTAACTTTGGGCTTAGAAACTTCTATCTCAACCGGTTTTGGAACTGACCACGATGGAGCATAATAATAATAATGATAACAATAATAATAATAATAACAACAATAATAACAATAATAATAATAATAATAATGATAATAACAATAATAATAATAATAACAATAATAATAATAATAATAATAATAATAATAATAATGATAATAATAACAATAATAATAATAATAATAATAATAATAATAATAATAATAATAATAATAATAATAATAATAATGATAGTATTAGTAATAACAACAAGAACGACAGTAATAATAAATAAATAATTAAATAAAAACCCAGAATAAATAACATAAAAGAATGATTTTAAAGTAAACACTCATACACTTCCATCATATTACATCATTTAATGCAAACCAAACGTCAAATCGATTTCAAAAACTGTTTTACAGTGTTCATTACCTCTCAAGCTTCGAATATGTTGAAAATCATCAAATCTGTTTCTATTGACACATTGAAACCTACTTTGTGTGCACAAAAACAGTTGGTCACTCCATTGAACTTAGCTTGGTAGCAATGGTTGCATTTGTGTATGCTTGTGAGTTGTACTAACTTAAATGTCATCTGTACCCACCTTTTTTGTACAATACACAATTATATAAAGGAAACCCAATGGTTTTGAATTAGGAAATTTACAGTACAATAAAAAATTATTAGGTTGTACTGTATCATATTGTGTTAAAATACTTAAAGGGTATTAAAAATCCATTTTGTGTTCGGATTTATCTAACATAGCGTCAATTTAACTTGCATTAGTGAAAGTACCCATTCATTAACAATATTAAATAAAATTTAAGATTGCACACGAATAAGATGTATTTAAATACCGGGCTGGTCTGGCGGTACAGTACTCAACTCAAATCTGGGTAAGCATAGGTTTAATCTTTACCACCGGCACAATATATGGACCTTCTATTATCTTTCCTAAAATGTGTTTTGTAAAGCAATTGAACAATAGTAATAATAATATTAATAATAATTTACAAAACCTGTTGTTTTTTAGTGTTTGAATCAGTTTGAATTACCAGAATTGTATTCAAATTAAAATGGTTGAATAAATTCTAGTGCTGAACTAGTAGCAAATGTTTTAGCGTAGCCCCCTGAACGGGGGGCTTAAGACAAAAGTGTTCTAGTTATCAGAATGGAAGTTTAAGATGCAGCTACAGTTGGACACACACAAATTGATTTCAGCACAAAGTACTTGACACATTTGATAAATTACTAACTAGATCTCCACTGTAGCCGGTCTGAAATCCGGTTGACAAATGAGAGGGTAAGATGTACATAGGATTATCAATTTGGTCTCTGTAAAAAGAATACTTTTAAAAAACAACAATAAAACACGACAAATTTGACGGGGTTTGACAAATTCCGAATAGAATTTTAACCTTCGATATGCGAAATTTTAAAAGCCAAAAGTTTAATGTGGAACAATCTTGTTTCCCCATACTCTTTAGAACTAATAAAAGGTTTTAAAATAAAACTAATAAAACTAATAACTATATTGTTAAAGTTTTAACATTATTCTACTATGCCAAAATATTGTTCTCAAGAAAATGCATTCGTTTGATTGAAAGAAATTACGTTTAATCGGCTATTATTATAATTAAAATAAATCTGTTTGATTGATATTTTGATATATCCACGCCCAGATTGACATTAGATATACCAAACCTGACATTTTTTTAAACACGCAAGAACAAGGGATATAAATAGATATATATATTTGCTTTACACATGTTTAAACGAAACGCCCAAAATGTTCTAATAAGTGTCTTCATCAATGTTCAATTCGTTTTAAAACATGGTGAAAACAAAATAGTAGGAGTCACAGTAAGATGGAAAAAAGGGGGAAATGCAAAAGCACAAGACTGACCTTAATAAAAACCACAAATTGTGAGCATTCCGACAATGAATGGCAACAAAATAAAAGCATTATTCCGGGTTGACAGTTTTACTCTTAACCGATGAGCAAAATTTTCAATGGTACAACTCAAGTCGAATGTGCGCACATTTTTTTAAAATGGAATTTCTTGGAATTTGTTTTCGGAAAAATGAATCAACTGTTAGAAAACACAAGTGTTGTGCATCAATCCAGACAAATTACTTTAGAACAAAATTATTTTTAAATAAAAAATAATGTATGCAATCAATTCCAAAGATAATAAATTATTTTTTTCATTTCTGTATTTAGCTCAATTCCGTCATGGTTCAGTATGTAGCGTTACTATTATTTAACAAATATTTTATTAATTATATTATTTTCGCATGTTTATATTTTAATATTTACAATTCTCAATTTTTGTTAACATTGTATATATTGTCTTAGTGTACCGAAAAGTGTAACATTATTTATTGGGGTGTTTGTAGAACATAACGCAGTTTTTGTAGCTCTAAATTTTTCAGTTCTTTTCAACCTATTTCATTGCTTTTTGTGATGCATAATTTTATAGATTATTTTTAACTTTAATACATCTAGTATTAGCATTGATATTTTGATATGATTAGTACAAAATACTTAATAATTCATGTTTTTTTAATAATAAGTCAAGAATTAACAATTAGTTTATTACTGAAAGTACAATGTTAAATGTACATATATATATTATTTTTATATATTTTTGTTTGTTGTATATTGAAAACAAAAAAAATTATTTAAATTTATTAAAATAAATACAAAAATGTACAATAAATGAAAATGATATAAAAGTATATATCGAAAAAGCTACATATAACAAGATTAGCAACTTGGCCTCTGTGCAAAATGTATGTTAATACAGAAACAATAAGAGGAGGCCACTTGGGAAACCAACGCCAAAAAGAAATAGCACGTCTCAAATGACAAAGCTGAGTAAAAACCAAAAGAAGGTTGATTGGCAGAATCTACAATTAAACAAAGAAAATTACTAGGTCAAATTCTACGCTTACCGCTCAAACATTTAGCATGAAAGGAATAGACAATGAATGATGGAGAAAAAAAAGTTGGTGTAGACCACAGGAAACTCGGTTATGAAGCATTCGGGAAGATCTAATTGAAGTGAGTGTCCCATTTTTGGCAAGATTTTCGAAAACATGGAATAATTTTGTTGCCTCATTTAAAAAAAAATTATGAGATTTTGTTGTTGTTATAGAAGCAAATTTATATGTAAAAGAATGCCAGTCGACCGAGTCAACTTTATGTGTATTCTTCACAATAGAATATGTAAAATTCTTATTTGCTAAAAAATCAAATGGATTATTTTAATAGTAAACAATCAACTACTTATAAGTAGTTTATATTTATAGTAGAAAGTGTTTTTTTCACTTAATTCAAAATTGTTACATATTTATTTTGTAAATAATCCTAAGTTGTTATTAAAAAAATAAATAAGTCTAAAACACAGGATTGCCAATTTGATCTTTTTACTAAAAAAACAACAAAATAACTCCATTTCGGTTAACTGTAGCATAAAAGGAAAATGCAATAACATGGTTAAGTGGAAACAGAAAGCAAATTCTGTTTTTAATATCTATAATTTTTTATGTCAAAATTACAAAGTACAATCATATGAGACTATATTGTTGTTTTATGCGTTTCAAAATGCATATTAATAATATATCATACGCCGAGGTGATCTGGCGGTACAGCGCTCGAATTTGGACTTCAGTGGGCATCGCGGTTTGGATCCCACTACCGACACTAAAATGCGGGCCCACGTTCGGCTTTACTAAGATGTTTCTTGTAAAACATTCAGAATAATAAATATTGAAAAAAAAAATTTAATAATAAATTTACAGGGTCAAGTTACAGGGTCAAGTGATTAATGGGACTGACTTGACGCCAGATAGGGCGTGGGTTCAAGTTTATATGTGTTTAAAACTTAAAAGGTATGCACTGTTGACAATTCCAAATAAGGATGAAACAGTTGTACAATGCTCCTGTTTAACTAAAACCAAATGGATTTATTATTCAAATGAATCTGATAAATCTAAATACCCTTCAGAACCCATTCATATATATTATTATTATTGGTAAATATTTAAACAACATACAATATACGTATGCAAAAAAATCTTTTGTGTGTAAGCATTGTTCACAATAAAATATTGAATAAATTTAACAATATTAAAAACAAACAATATTTAAATGGTTTAAAAATTAATTCAAAATTTTAGTCACTTAACAGGTTTATTGAAATCAAGTTAAATTAGCTACGAGATTTTAAGATAAAGGCATTTTGGTAGTAGCAGTAGAAGCAATATTGGTAATAATTATTAGTATTTGTAGTAGTAGTAGTAGTAGTAGTAGTAGTAGTAGTAGTAGTAGTAGTAGTAGTAGTAGTAGTAGTAGTAGTAGCTTATACATCTTTGTTAATATTAAAAACAACCACAATAATTTACAATTTTTGTTTATGTAGTTTGTTTCAGGCATCAAACAATTAATTAATTAAAAAACAGTAAAACAAATTTATAAAGTAATCATATATAGTTATAAATTAATAGAAAATTATAAAACGTTTTTCATTATCAAAATCATGTTGAATAATGAAAACTTATTTTAAATTTAAAAATATTGTTTATAGTATGATAATCTCAAAATTAGAAAAATATGACCAAAACTCTGTTATCATGAAAAGAAAAACAAGAATTTAGTCATTTTGTATTTTTTCGGTAAGTTTGTCGTCCGCAATTTCATGTGTTTCATTTTTAGTATTAACGCCATTGTTTTTGACATTATAAAATTTTGTATAAGGGTTCTTCTTGTAGATTCCGCATAGAACAATCGTTATGTAGGTTATTGAACCTGCAATATAACAAAAAATAGTACGTTTTAATACATCATTTAATACTATATTTTATTATTTATTTATTTATGTTTTTTAAAAAACATCTTTTAACAGTGGACATTTGAGCAAAGCCAAACGTAAAAATTAAAAAAAAATTCAACAAATTGTTTTAATTTGTTTCAAAAATGCAAAACGTTTTTCTATTAAGTTGCTACTGCTTAAAGGTATAACGGAAAACAGTATTCAACAAGTGGGCATTTAGCCAAGCTAAGCGGGTCCGCATTTTTTATTAGTGGAACCCATGCCTACACAAATTCAAGTTCAATACTATAACACTAGATACTCATTTATTTTTATTTTGGTTGATGACGTAGCCACCTCTGTATTATTTTCTACATTTATACGGCATACAAAAGATCGACTTTGATGGTTCGATAAGCGTAACAAACGTGGAAGAATGACAAAGATTTTGGCTGGTAGACGGCATCTTTGTGACGTCGCCACTGTTCGCAAAGATTGACGAGACGGTCTGATATATTATCAGGATTATCTTCTTTAGCCCAACGGTATACGTATACCTTCAGATACCTTTTAAGTATGTTCGCACCCACTTGCCGTAGCGGAAGCCCAGTTATACTGCTGTGCATTTGGATTCTGCTGTTATTAGTCGATATATCTAGGAGTAACTAGTCCAGGATGCACCACATGAAAAAAGAACAGTCAG